>CAEGAE010012052.1:0-10095 GCA_903067095.1 Girardinus metallicus | reverse complement strand
CTACAAAGCATAATAGTAATACTAAGGATCATAGGATAATAATAATACATGATAAATTATATACAATTACCCCAACAGACAGTCAATTTGGACTGCAGTAATCACCCGGCCAGCAGATAACTGTGACTTTATTTATTTATAATGAGCCCCGTGCGTGTCTAGTGGGAGATAATAGTTTCATTTTTGCAGAGAAAGTTTGCCGGCCGCCCTCATTGTGGAGTAAATGTGACAGATTGCTGCTTCATTTGAATTCATCAGGCTGACAGAGATGAACACACAGAAGCGACGCCCGGTGAATGCCGCTGCCTCTTTATGAGAGTCTCCTGATGAGCTTCAGCGCAAATCTAAAGGAGCAGCGACTGGGAAGTCAGGCTGATGTGTTACAGGTGTTTAAAACCAGCGTGATTACATGTCCTCTGCACAGGCCGTTTTGTTGTTAGGAGGCCCTCCAGGGAAGATGAACAAAAAGGAAAAATAAAAAAATGAACCTAAAGTTTGAGATTAATTTAAAAACTTTAACATTTCTGAGCTCCAAAAGTTGAAGTTAGGAGGGCAAAAGTTCAGGCATTTTGTGATTAATCTCAATTTTTTGAGAAAAAACTTGAAAAGCTCCAATAGTCAAAAATGAGCGAAAAAGAAAACCCAGAATTTTATAGATTGATCTCAGAATTTTTTCAGAAAATCATGGACATTTTGGAGCTCTAAAAGTCAGAAATATGCGAGGAAAAACTAAAAAATTTCAAGATTAATCTCAGATTTAATAAATAAATAAATTTCTGAGTTCCAAAAGTTGAATATTTGCAAAAAAGGAAAAACAGGATTTTAGTGATAAATGTCAGAAAATTTTCAGAAAAAAATCAAGGAAATTTCTGAGCTCCAAAACTCTAAAATTCACCAGAAAATAACTTTTGAGATGAATCTCAGACATACATAGAAATTTCTGAGTTTGAAAAGACATTTTGTGATTAATCTCAGAAATTGTCTTGAAAAAATTTAGAAATCTTTGAATTCTAAAAGTAAAAAATCTTCTAGAAAAAAAAAGAAATTTTCTGACCTCTTAAAGTTTAAAAAGTCTCAAAAGTAAAAAATGTTTTAATGATTTGCCGAGTCATTAAAACATTGAAAAGTTTATATATTGTATTTTGCACGTTTCTAACAGAAATGAATCAAAATCTTTAAGTTTTGAACAAGTTTAGGTTTGGAAATGTGTGTTTCTATCCCTAAATTTCCTGTTTTGTTTAGCTGTTGCTTATAAGTTACTATTTAAATTTTATTCTTTAAAATACTACAATTTACACAAAGATTTCAGCTTAACTTTTTTAATCAGATGATCAGCTACGGTCATTTTATTAAGTACTTTTTTACTCTTATTGTTTGAACAATTACTACTTCATTAATGTATCAAAGTAAAACTACTTTTACTTTTATTCACTTCACCCAACTCTGCAGTAATGTGACAGAAATGTGAAAATTTGAAGTTTCTGCTGTGACTGAGCGAGACGGGTCAATTCGACTACAGCTGAAACGATTAATCAGATTGATCGCGATTAATCAGATTGATCACGATTAATCGATTTTGATTAATCGTTAACTGGACTATTCAGACTCAAAAAAAACATCATTTGCTGAAAGAATATTATTATAAACATGTTGCATTTAAGACGTAAATAGTTTCTACTCAGTTTTAGCTTCGCCTGGTTCAAATTCTAAGAAATTCTCATGTTAATCACCTTTTTCTATACAATTATTAATAGTTTAGTAGAAAAAAATGATCAACAGATCAGCCTAACACTGTCCTAATGTGAAAGGACTGAGCTTTTCATGGTATAAGCTGTTTTTAGCTGCAGATGCTTCCTTTGCTACAAATGATGAGGCGTCCACTAAAGGAATGCTGCTGTTGCATGTTAGGGAATAAAATGTTTATTTTCTTATTTAAAAGTTAATTATTTGGGAGTTTTTTTTTTTGTATATTTTAATGTATTTCTAATATTGTATAAAACGGCTTACTGGTAAAATTAAATTATAGAAAATGGAAATGTTTTTATGCGATTAATCATCAGAAAATCGATTAAGAGACAAAAGTCATTGTGAAACTGATTGTATAATGACTTGAGATAAGTAATTTCTGTTCTGTATGTTCTTTTAAATCTGATTTGTTGCAATAGAAACAAAGAAAAAGCAAAAGTCCAGCAAACAGAAAATGCCTGCAGTTCCTCAGTCAGACACAAGAGGGCAGAGTTCTCCTACAAATCCTGCCGTTTCTCTGCTCTGCTCGCCGTTTTCACGGCGGCCGGCGCCTGAACGATGCCTGCTGAAATAAGTTTGCCTAAAACATCATTACAAATCCAATTAATGCTGTCATTAGACTAGATGAAAGGCGAGACAACATTGTGTGGAGGGAAAATCTTTTAAATTCCTGAAAGCTCGGCTGGAACAAGGTTGCAGTGTAATTTGTGACTGATGGTAAGGAGATGCTATCATAAAAGGTAGTGCTGTGGGCTGCTTCCACTTACAACTGTTTAATAGGCTGAGTTCAAATAAATTACTCTGTCTTTCCTTTTTGTACTTTTACATGACAAATATGTTTAAAATCAACATATTTCTGTAAATTAGGTGAATACAAACCAGGATATTTTTAATATATTTGACCAGATTTATGTTTAAAAACAGGAAGAGTGATCTCAACCACAACAGATATTAAAAACTACATTGTTCCAACATTTTATTTTTGTTTAAAATGATACATTTTTAATTAAAATGACAAACTTTTTGGTGTTTTTAAGTCCTAAAAACACAGACATTCGTTTTATGGGATTTTCTGCCTTATGCTGTGTTTCTATTTCCATTTATGTCACAATTACTGTTATTTGCTGTTTTTGTGTTCAGCACAAAACTGTACACTGATTTGATTTAAAAAAAAAAGAAAAAAAAAGAACCAAACTTAAACATATAATGGATTCAAGTGTGAGAATAAATAAGAAAAATAATAATAAAATGCCAATTTTTGTGCAAAAATCTATAATTTTATAAAGTCAAGAATCCCATGTAGCATTTTTTCTTTACACAATTAGTTGACATGTAATAAAAACACATTGTGTTTTTTATTATTCAGTCAGATTAAAGTGATTAATTTTGTAATTTATTACTTTTTCTATTAAAACTGACAGTTTTCCTGTTTCGCCTCTGTTGAATTTAAAACACGAGAACTGATTTCTTTTCTCCTGCAGCCTGATTTACCCGGGATGCTGATCCCAGGTGTGCAGGAGGATTTAATTAAATGATTTAAAATAAAATGATATATATATATTATGAGCTTTTTCAGTATTTCTGACACAATTAGGACAAACAAAGAGAAAAATTTCTTCCGCTTCGTATCATGTGAAACGTTGTGCAACTTTAGCAACTTCTTGTTTCAGTTTCCCATCCGGAAAGTGGAGATCTCTTAACTTTCAGCAAACGGCGCGGGCCAAGAAGAGGCGAAGCCCGCCGACCAGACAGACGGGCGTTCCACTCCCCGGCTCTTAACAACCATAGTAATACATCAGTCAAAAGCAATAATTTTACCATTAATGAAATTCCAATTTGCCTTCAGTGCATTTCACGTTGACATTTTCCACATTGCAACAGTGCTTTGATAAAGTTTTTAAAATGCAAAAACGCATCTAAGAGGCTAAAGACCAGCCCAAGTGTCAGCGTGCCTGGCAGAGGACTATGGTACTTAATTTTTATCTCCAAACGCCCGAGGCGTTGGAAGCCTGAATGTTAACATTGGCTCCATTTTCATTATCATCACATGATTATGGATTTTACTGCATTTAGCTGATAATACAACTAGCAGCTCACCTTAAAAGAAGTTGCTGGAAGGTTTCATTTCGGCCCAAATGAAATTTTCATTTGACAAACAAGTATAATTAGGCTGCACTTCTTGTTCGGTGTCAGTCTGTTTTCTGATTGAACTCCGACCAATTTGCAGCCACTAAATGAGTTTGAATAATTTCCATCCTGAATGTCTCGGGGACATTAGCTTTAGGAGTGCTAAGTGGCAGCATGCTTTTTGAAGTTGCTGATTATTTGATGCCACCCCTGTCTACCTTTACGTTTTTGAGCTTACTTCAAAGTTAACAAGAGGAAGACGGGGGGAGGAGGGGGGGCAAAAATTGCTCTACCTCCGAGTACAATGAGAATTTGAAAGTGTTTTTGGCCAGGTCTGGAAGGCAAAGTGAAAATGACTTTAATAAGTGTGTAATGCACTTCGTTAGCTTCAATGCGCTTTGCTTCTCCACTTTATTTCTTTCATGTGGCCACGTTTATGGAACCGAATGAGCAGATTTGTTTCTGCTGAAACTGTGCAGCTAAAAACTAATACCGCCGTATCGCTTTCATTAAACCTGCTAATTGCAAATTAATAAATTACGAATTATGACGAGTGCAGCAGTTTGCACTCATCAAACCTTTCGGTGTTTGGCATTAGAGTCCGTGCTGAACGGCTGGAACGAATTAGACATGTTTGTTTAGGACAAAACGGCCATCAGAAAATCCGCTTATTGTTCTTGTTAAAATCTTTAGATCCATTAGTGAGTGAACAACTGAAGGAATATCTGACTAGGAAATTACCCTGATGTGTAAAACAGCTGAGAGTAACTCTTCTAGCTTCCTTCATGTATCCAAAGGCGTTCCCCAGGGATCCGTTCTAGGACTGCTGCTATTCACTTTAAGAACCAACAATCTGCCTCGAGAGAGAACGCTAATTTCAGTTTCTTTTCTTTCTTTTTTTTTGCATTTCATGATGTAATGTACTCTGTTGTGAGGCACTATCATGAGATAGATCAATGCTGACACCTTAAGAACAGAATTTAAACTGTTCTTAAGTTTAAATTCTGTGAAACAGAAACTAAACCCCAAATTAACTTTTTTTTAAGATAAATTGTCTAACTTGAGTCTTAAGGACTCTATCCTTATGTTTCTGAGCTAAGCTCAGTGCTGCCCTCTTTGGGTTGAACTACTGCAGTTTAATTTTCCTACTGGTTACAGCAGTACAGTTTGGTTGACGTCTACTTCACATTGGTTTGGTTTCTCACTCGGTTTCTGAAGAGCGATTGGTGATTCAAGTATTGTCGCCACAAAAGTCTCCAGAAAAAATTGTTGCTAGTCGATTTTCTTTTTTCACAAAATAGTGACTAGAGGGTCTGAAAGTCCCATAAATATATATAAAAAAGTTGGGAAGAATGCTTAATCTCTTTGCTTAACCTTCTCCACTCGTCCCAACATTAGGCCACGCCCCTCGACGCATCCGGGCTCCGCCCACTTTGGTGGAACTTTCCAGAATTTGTCTGGGGGCGGAGTTATTATTTCAGTTACACTTTAAACATCAGAAAACACATAAACTTACATTCTGTGTTTAAAAAAACAACAACATTGTAACACATGGAGATAAATTGAGAGCATTTAACCTGAGGGAGATGTCAGTTTTTACAGTGTAGCCATTAGAGGCTTGGTTTCAAAAACATAAACACTGTTGACATTTTTAAAGGTTTATACAGAATTTGAGAAAGTATAATTTAAACTTCAGAATTAGCTTCTCACCAAATTTCAAAAGCGTAAAGATTTAGATGTTTTTAATGTTATTAAACTCTCTAGTTACCCCAACCTTTGTGCTTGTTGTGCTTTAGTGCTTTAGTGCACTCTTCTGAATAAGATCTTAAAAGTCTTTCCTGGTTAAATGAAGAGTTAATAATAAATTAAACTACTTTGTCAACAAATAAAAAGTCACAAAAGGAGAAGACAAGAAAGACGGAAGCGTTACGGCTGGCGGAGAGGCGAAGGGTTATTTGTACGTTCCTCCTAATGGATTTAGAAGATGGCCTAAAATCTCAGTAACAGCTATTTCAGTAGGAGTAATCCATCATCCCTAGAATAAATAAACATCAATGCAGAGCAAAACTGAATGAGAGAAATGGAGTGAGGGCAAAAAAGACAGAGAGGATCACAAATAAAGCTCAGTGTGGGATTGATGAGAGGGAATGGGGATTTGGACAATGTGATTAAGTAATGGCTTCAAAATATGAAAGTAAGGGTAAAAAGAGGAATAATTTAGTGGGTATAAAAAGTGCTGGGTGTCAGTGACGGGTGGAATTACATTTCATTATCATAAACGGAGAAAACGGCTGCAGCTTGGTTACGATTCCTAAATAAAATCATAATATATTTTACTTTTCCAGTTATACAAAAACACTCGTTTAATCACATTTAAATGTGTTCAAAAGGAGCAACGCGTTTTATTTCACATAAGATGCTCAGCATGAGGGGCTGATGCAAATATCAACATTCTGTTCTTCCTCAGACAACGTTTACAAATCGCTTCATTCGGCTGATCGACTTATTTTTTATTTTTCTAACTTCATCTGAATCCGTTTGAGTCGCTTTTATTAAAGTTAATTGGACTAAATTGTACTCATGTTCCTATAAAATTGGATGTAAGTGTGATTGATTTGTCCACATATCACATGTGTTGTAAATTTGTGCACTGTAGAAAAAGATTCAATTAATTAGATTTAATGAAATTAACTGTTTAATTATATCCCTAAAACTTTACAGAACCTAAGACAAATTTATACGGAGGGCGCTCCGGCTGATTTTTCCGACTGGGAAGGTGGAATTTCCCAGTTCGGACAACAGCTGAAGCGCAGCGTCAGTGTTTCAGCAGTTTTGCAGTTTTCTGGAAGTTTGTTCCGGATTTGAGGAGCTGGATCTGGAAGCTAGCTGATTCGTTTCTCTAGGCGCTGCTTTCAGTGCGACTAAAGATAAACGCGTGGATGAGTTTAGACCTTTAATCCTGGAAATGTTCTTCAGGTGGCAGAAGGCCGACTTTGTAACCGTCTTTATGTGATTCTGAAGGTTCAGGTCCAAACGTACCTGCAGATCCCAGTTCTGATTACAAGTTTGCAGCTGTAATAACTCTTAGCTTAAGAGTTGCCAAATTATTTAGAATAATCAATGAGCTTTTCTTGAGTGTGAGAGAAATACGCAAACTCAGTAAACACCCAGGGCCCAGATTTGAACATATTATTAATAAAACAGAAGTTAATGTTATGGTAAAACGTCCCACCTGAGCACCGATCTTTGTTTGTATGGGATTTGTTTTCACGGCGATGATCTGTATTCAAATTAAGAGTTTTCCGGTTGGAAGTGTCGCTGTATTTTAAAGCTAAGACACGTTGCGATCTGCCAGGTCTGTGAACGTGTGGTGGATGTGAGTGTGCACCTCAGACGGCGGCTCGGCCTCAGAGCTCCTGCCTGTGATGCGTCACTCTGTCAGGGTGTTTTAGTTCTAGCTAAATGATGAGACCCTGTGCTGCAAAGAGCCGTAATCTACGCTGAGTCTGGTGAGCTTTTCGACGCAGCAGCGTCTGAAACGCAGGCGGAGGAACGTGGCAGCAACGTCCTCCTGTGAAACTTTCTGAAATCATAATGTCAACGCTTCCCGTCACACCATAACGCTGCAAAAACACAAAACACAAAGTTTTTTTTGGTCTAATTTCCAGTACAAATATCTTTGTATGATTGAAATAAGACAAATGAATTAAAAGGTAACTTTTCAGCAACTTGCAGAGGTTTCTTTTAGGTAAATAATTCCTTAATATTGATGAAAAAGTTCCTGTTTTATTGGCACATTATTTCACTTGTAAGTAGTAATTTTTCCCATGTATATAAGTTAATTTATCTGCCAATGAAACAAATACTTTTTAATAAATGTTAAGGAAATATTTACTCAATAAGCCTATAATTCTTGCTGAAAAGTTACTTTTTATTTAGTTTGTCTTATTTTTAGTTAGTCAAATCTTTTTTTTATTTCAGTCCCCAATAACTTCAAAACATGACAATCTGAGTCAAAGTCGTGGAACATTCCACTGTAAATCATCCATTTAGCTGCGAAACGTTTAAATGTGCAGCTCTGCTGGTTTTACTGGACCTTGGTGCCGCACGCCGTCTGCGTTTCCAGCACAAATGTTTTAAAAAAACACATTGCATTTCTTTCCAAGCTTTACTTGGATGAATTTAATTTGATTGCTTGTGACCAATTAATGCAACGTGTTTAAGTTGGATCACCTGTTCTCTTTTTTTTTTAGTGTATTTGAAGGTTTTTTTTTCCACATCTATGCCAAACATCTGACTCTATGTGCTTTTTGCTCACAAACTGTACAAACAAAAAGTTCTAGAAGTCATCAGATGTGATTGGATTTCCCCTGCTGATGAGGATTTTTAAAAGACTTGAATCTCTCAAAAACGAAGGGCAGCAAAGCCAAAATCAGATTTTGGTATCTGCAGTCCGGTTTGTCTCCGATCTCCAGGGGAAAAGCAGCTTATTGGCAGCAAGCGAACGTGTGAATCCAGCGGCGCAAATTGGCTGAATGCTGGGAAAATCAGTGTAACTATCCCTCCGTCTGTAGTAATACAGATCTGTTGTTACTGTTTGTGTCAGTTCACTCAGTAAAACACTTTAAATGAAATAAAGTCTGCAGCTAACAGGAAGTATCGCCTGACCAGTTTAAGGTCATGACCTGATCTGGGGTCAGGTCGCCTTATGTTTGCATAAAAGACACAGAATTCGTCCTGAAATGTGGTTTTATGGTTGGATCAAAGTTCAGGCTAGAATTGTGAATGAACATGATGCAGGATTCAGTCTGGACAATAAATCAGTTTTATCGGTTTATCAAATCTTTGGTTTGAAGATTTGAGTTTTGAAAAATCTGTTTTTTGTTTTTTTTTAATTTCACATCAGTTCGAAAGGCTAATCAATAGATGCATAAACACAAAAACAAAGGACATTACATCTATAATTTTAGTATGTTTTAGTTTTACATATATAGTTCCAGTTAGCTGATTGTTTCCCCCTGTTAATTACTGTTATTTGTTTCAGCGAACAAAAATGTTTTCTCCATTTTTTGTTCATTTGTTAGTTTTATCAGTTCAAAGTGTTTTACATCACAAAAACACACAAAAAAATGTCACAAACTCATCATAGAAACAACAGTAAGTGAAAACGCACACAGTTTGTCAAGAGCCGCCATCAATACGCATCAGACATGTTGGTCGGCGTTCCTCTTGTTATGATTCAAAATGGGAACACGCAGATTTACCTTTTTCAATTCAGATACCGATGTCTGAGGGTTAGCGTTGGCCGATATCCATCGGATACAGAAAAACATCTGAATTAATTTAAAACGTTTCTGTTTTTTAAGCAGACATAAATGCACTGAGTTACAAATTTATTGCAACTCTGCACCAGTACAGCAACTTTAATTACACCAACAGCTTCACAAAGTTTGGTCAAACATTGTAAAAACAACTGATATGGGCCAATACCGATATCCGATATAAATAACGGTGTCATGACTGATAACCGATATTGACTAGTATTACATATATTTCAGTACCTTTTCAACAACTTTGGGGAAAAAACCCAAACAGAAACAAATAAAAAATAAATATCAGTTGTTCACATCGGACTGATGCAGATGTGTTTAAAAAAATCACCATCAGCTGATACCGATGTTGGTGCTGATATATTCCTACAGTCAACTTTAATGTATTCAATCGGTGTAATTAGGAGAATAAGAGCCAGTGTGAAATAACTAGTAAAGGAGCTGAAACTGACAAAAAATAAACTGCAACAAGGTCACAAATACACAAAATCTCAGAGTATTTTTGTCTAATTTCCAGTGCAAATATCTCAGTTACAATTACAAGTAACTTTTCAGCAAGATATAGAGTCTTGTTTTAAGTCTATAATTCCTTAATTTTTTATGTGAAAAAGTGGATTTGGGTCACATTCAGGTGAAAACGTGGATTTGGGTCACATTCAGGTGAAAAAGTGGATTTGGGTCACATTCAGGTGAAAAAGTGGATTTGGGTCACATTCAGGTGAAAAAGGTGGATTTGGGTCACATTCAGGTGAAAAAGGTGGATTTGGGTCACATTCAGGTGAAAACGTGGATTTGGGTCACATTCAGGTGAAAAGGTGGATTTGGGTCACATTCAGGTGAAAATGTGGATTTGGGTCACATTCAGGTGAAAATGTGGATTTGGGTCACATTC
>CAEGAE010012042.1:0-23827 GCA_903067095.1 Girardinus metallicus | reverse complement strand
TAATGACTCCACCACCTCCTAATGACTCCACCACCTCCTAATGACTCCACCACCTCCTAATGACTCCACCACCTCCTTGCTGACATCACAGCCGTGTTGGGACGTGGTGGCCGTCCACCACCCATCCACTACTCCGTCCATCTGGACCATCCAGGGTTGCACAGCAGTCATCAGTGAACAAGTCTGTTTGAAAATGAATCTTCATGTCCGGCTGGGCCCACTGCCACCGTTTCTGCTTGTGAGCTCTGGTTAGGGGCCCAATAGTAGGTAGATGCACCTCAAGCTTCTGGAGGATCCTCCACCTGGAGGTTCAAATGACTGTTTGCTGCTTTGTAAGGGCATTTTAGCAGCTGCTCTCTTAATCCGATGAATTTGTCTAACAGAAACCTTCCTCATTATGCCTTGATCTGCACAAACCATCTTTGTTCTGAATCAGCCACAAATCTCTTCACAGTACGATGATAGTTCTTCAGTTTTCATTACATATCTAATGTTTTCATACCTTGTCATATGGCTCTACACTATCTGATGATTTTCAGCAGAGATATTTTCTCTTTCCCACATTGCTTGAAACCTGAGGCCTGTTTAATAAAGTGGAACATCCTTCTTAAGTAAATTTCCTTTAATTGAGCTCAAAGACAAACTGATCAACCCAGAACTCTGAAATTAATTATAGTGATTCAAAGACACAATACCATCTATGATTTAATAGCACAACAAAAATGTCATCTTTATGACACTTAAATCCAATTTGCATAATAATTTGGAACACGGTGTATATAGAATGTTTAAATAACAGTTTTATAGCTGTGATAACCAATACGATGTATTATTTTAGAAGCACTATATGGTGTACATTTCGCTATATTAGCAAAAATATCTAGATTGTGATCTACACGGCTCCTATAAAAACTATTCGCTCCCTCAGTTGCTTTACTCTTATTGTTTTACACATCAATCATGATCAACAAAATTAGGTGCTTTTATGTCAAAGTAAAAACAGATTTTTATAAAGTAAAGAAAACATGTAACATAAAATAAGTGACTGACCTAATTCAACAGAGGTCCAACCAAATGGCGCTAGTGGTCTCACAATGACTGCAATAAAATTGGTTTTCACTTTGATATTAAAGGGTTGTTGTTGTTTTTTACTCAAAATAGCCAGATTTTGTTGATCATGATTAATTTGTAAAAGCAGTAAAAGGAGTAAAGAATCCAAGGAGGTGAATAAATTTCATAGGAACTGCGTTTCGGTACATATTTTTGCGTAAGTAACATAAAATTGCTGGATTTCTTACATAAGCTCATGGCGCCCTGAGGCCTCATACCGGCCCATGCCTCAGCAGAGCTAACATCTGTGGGGAAGGTGATTCACTTATGGAGTCTAAGATCTCACCTTTTCACACCCAACAATAAACTCACGGGACAGTATGGAAGAAAAGAAAAAAGAAGAATAAAGCAGGACAAATCAAACAAAAACAAATGCAGAAAAACAAACGGAAAAAAGGTAGATTTTTAGAAAAACATGAGAAAAGATGCCTGAGGATTTTTGAAAATATGAAGTTGACATAAAACACAGATAAGATTAAAGACATCCAGCTGAAAGTTGGGGTGTCCCGATACAATTTTCCACTTCCAATACGATATTGATATCGAAGCTTTGAATATCGGCCAATAAAGAGATTGAGCCAATGAGAATAATACCTAATTTTATTACGTAATTTTGCAGTGTGGAATGTTAGAAAAGACTCATCAACTAGCCCTTTTTTGAAAGACAATTTTGTTTACAGACTTTATAACTCATTTTATTTGTTGTTTCTGTTGTTTTGTTTACTTATTTTTGGATATTTAGAATGTATTCCAGTTACAGCGTAAAATGTTCATTTGAATTTAAAGTTTTAAAATGTGCCATTACCATGGTATTACTTGACAATCGTCTCAAACAATATTATTGTGTATCACAATAACTTCTGGCACAATTTATCATCTAGTAAAACTTGTTATGATGACAGGCCTTTAACTATCCAGCCTTATGTTGGGTCGGACTAAAAGCTGGAGGAGAATTCTGGAGCGGAGCGCTGCTATAGCGGTGCCTTTATGGGAAATTTTAAATGCAATAATCCAATAGCCAATAATAATCCAATACTCGATTCTTTTTTTCTTTTTTTTTTTGATATAAATATCGGATCGGGACACCCCTAGATGAAAGTTCCATGAAATACTGAGAAATCGGGATGCTGGAGAGAAACGCTCACCTGCTGTCTGTGTCCAAACCCACAAAATCCTTCTTTTCAAAAGGCACGCAGAGCAGCTGGATCTTGTCACCGGACTTGTCCGTGGCCCGGTCCAGCCGCTTGGACTCCAGAACGATAAATATGGACTCCACAAAGTCCTCGACCCTGCGCTCCACGTCCGGGCACTCCTCGAAGCCCGGGTAGAAGGCCACGTCGGTGCGCTGCTGCTCGGTGATCTCCCCCTGCAGGCCGAACACCAGCAGGCGCGAGTCGTACAGGGTGGAGCTGTACACCTCCTTCTGGCCGTGGAAGCGCTCGGCGGTCTGCGGCCAGTCCTTGGCTGAGTCGCACGTGGTGATGCAGATGAGGCCCACCACTTTGCGGTGCGTCTGGAAGTCGCCCCACTCGTTGTTCTCGGGCAGGTAGTGGTGGCGGTAGCGAATGTAGAGGAGCCGCTGGGAGTCGCGGATGTTCACCTGGCTCACGCTGGCGATGCGCTTGTAGATCTTGAAGAACTGGTCCTCGGGCACGATGCCCACCGGCTGGACCACCACCAGCACCGTCTGGTGGTCCTCGGCACACTGCATGTAGTCTGGGACGCTCATCGTCAGACTGAGCTGCACCTGGGAGGAACAGCAAAACTCATTAGTTTTAACCAACCTAAACCTTAATCACTTAACATGGCATCGACTCGGTTTGTAAAAAACATTTTCCTTCCCGATATCTTTTTTGTGGTTTCTCAAATTACAACTGTTTTAATTATATATTTTTAGTCTAGTTTAGATTTGACAAGTCTCAGAATTATAACCTAAAGTTAAGAGTCTTTAAAAGTAATGAAAGAGTCCTATGAAGGTCTGCTGAACCAGAACCGCGCATCGCACAACGGAAGAAATCCCAGAGTTTCCATTGAAACTCCCTGATGATACACCTGCTGCTGTCCTTTTCTGTTAAAAAGGTAACGTGACTGCTAAAAGTGACAGTTGGAAGCATATTGCGCCGGCCAAGGGCGATTAAAAATAATAATAACCAGGAACAGGATGTCATTTTGTGAGCTTTTGTATTATGTCAGCAAACAGCATCCATTCAGTAATATTCTGCTACTCAACTAGCTTAGCTTAGCTGCTTAATAAAAGCAGACGCCGCAAACAGCTGTTAAAAAGCAACATTATAGAAGGAAGAAAAGCATGACATGTATGCAAATATAAGTCTGGCCACATACGTCGCTTTAAATGAGCAACATTATTTATTTACTGATATTACCTCAGCTGTTGTCTGTCAGAATTTACAGCTTCCGTCTTCGAGTCACAGTTTACTAACATCCGGTGAAGCAGTAGCGAAACATCCGGGAATATTTTCAAACTAAAAGCCTCAAACACGGTCGAAGGGTTTTGGCAGTGGCACAAAGTCCTTTATTTTTGTGTGTGTATGCGTGTGTGTATATCGGGCATATATTAATTACATCAAAAAGGGACAATGGACATCAGGAAGATGGCTGATGCTTCTTTTGTGAGATATGTGTAAGAAATGTGGGCTGAGTTCTGTTCATTTTAAAACAATTGATTTGATAAAATGTAATGCCTATTGCGTGTTTTGTTACTTTGCTTTTTATAGTGTAAAGCACTTTGAATTGCCTTGTTGCTGAAATCTGATATACAAATAACGATTTGTATCCTAAAGTCTAGGATCAGCTGGATACAAGTTTCACCTTTTGAGTTGAATTAGATTTTATGTTCTTGTTTGAGATGAATCTGTGTCCATACTTAGTTGTATTTGTTCTAAGAAATTATTTCATAATGTATTTTTAATCTTAAAGTGAATATCCTTGAATGTACAATAACTTTTGATGACTTCCTTCAGTTATCAAGATTTGAAATAGTACAAAGTTTACATTTGCATCCAGTTGTTTGGTGTACTGCATTATATTACATAACCACTAAATGAAGACACAGTAAAACAACATAAGTTTTCCCTTACAAGCCAATTAAAAAGGAAAGTCAGATGTTGCATTCTCCTTTCAGTTGGAAACATCCAACCAAAACTGCACATTTAAATGAATCAAAATCCCATAGAATCAATAAACAATCCAAACAGATTGATTTAACTCTTTTATTTTAATGCATAAATCACTTCTCACAATCTTCTTGGAAGACAACCGCTTTTAAGTCCGTATTCTATTCATTTTTTCGTTTTGGCCAAGAGGAATTGGTCCAAAAAGCAACGCAGGAGCCCAGAATGGAATGTCTAAAGAATGATTCATAGTGAGTATACATCGATAACAGGCAAACACCTACAAAACAATACACAATCATTGTGAGAGGAAATCACAAGGGACAGCTTAACAGATGCAATGAAGGCAGGGGGCTGCAAACATCTTGAAGAAGTCCTGCAAAATGTGCTTTTTTTTTTTTATTTTATTTCAACCAAGTGATGCATGGAATGAATCTAACACCGACAATGGAATGTGGTGAATGTTCCCAAAGTTTGATAAGACTGAGTTATGATATCCAAAATGTAAACCTTCAGCATGAAATACTCCCTTCTTGTTATTGATTGGCATATTTTGCCCAGTCGGTAATACGCAGCACCTACAGAAACCAGGTAGGTGACAGATAGAAGAGGGCAAGTCAATGCTAACACTGCAGACATGATTCGCGTTAAGAGAACTGGTCTATTGGCACTAAGAGTGGAAGCAGGGTGCAAACTTTAAGCAGATGTTTGAGATGTCAAACCAGAGGCCGTCCTTTAAAAGTCGAACCTTTGGATCTGGTTAAGAAACCGAGCCAGAAAAACGGCAATTTACCGTTTCTTTGATTGGTTGAGGAGTTGCGTCAGTCGATGGTCTGTGTTACGAGTATGATGTATTAACGTGGATGTGGGTGAAGATGATTGGTCCAAAAACTGGTACATTTTTAAAAGTACAAAAGGAGTACTTGTAATAATACAGACTCAAGAATGCTGCAAATTCCATATTTGTGTCGTTGGGTTAGCATTGGACTTCAAGCTAAATTGACTTCATCAATTCTTAACGAATCAAAACCATTATTCTTATAATACCTTGTAGTCCTTTCACTTCTAACCATCTTCAGTTAAAAGTTCAGAACTTACAAAGACTTCTGAGTGTAAACATGATGGTGTTTTAACTACAGATGGAATAGATAGTTTCTCATTTGATTGTTGTCATCCAGTGGATTGGATTCATTAGTCGACCTGATTACTACACACTGATTCCTTCGGGGTTTGGAGTTCCTTCATTACAGTAGTCTAACGTATATAAAGATCTGAAAACAACAACAACAAAAAAGGAAATCGGACCAAGAGCAACTTTGCAGCTAAGGGGGAACGAGTGACTTCTGATTAGTTGGATTGGAGATATTTGGCATTCTTCATTATGGCATAAAAAGTGGGCAGACGGCGTCAGTGGTGGACAGTGACGTAGTGGAGGTCATCCAACATGATGTGGGGAGAAAGCGGACGTGGTTGGAGGTGATGGAGGTTTAGAAGGGCGGGGCGACATCCCACTGTCCTCATGCCAGTTTCAGAAACTGTTCCACTGTATCGGCTTCCACTGCCTCTGAAAACATCTCGTAGTTCTGTGGAGGAGAGAAGAAAGGATTTCAAAAAGGCAAATCAGAAATGTTAACAGTTTAACACTGGCCATGTTTAAAGCCTGAGTTGACTGCCAGAGACACAAATATATGTATATATAGTTTTTATACTGATGTGTGCTTTCCTCACCCCACAGTACTGGTCTTCATTGAAGAACTGGGGAGGGGCCGCAGTGGGGTCCCCTGCTTTGCTTCTCATTTCGTCCCGGAGTTCACCACCCACGGAGATGTCGATGAGCTCGTACCGGATGCTTTTACTTTCCAGGATCCGGATGACCTCCGCTTGTTGAGACTTGACCTGGAAAACAAAAAAAAAACAAAAACCACGAGCTTCAGTCAGAAGTACTGTCACGCAGCACCATCTAGTACCCACCCACCTTCAGTAAGGAAGGATGGAGACTTCAAATACCTCCGATGTAGTCACAGGTGTCTTATCGGTTCAAACAAATGGTAAAAGTGATGTAAACAATACCCCACATTTGGCTGAAAAAGCTACAACTTTTTCACCCTTAATGTCTAGAACGTTGTCAACAAAACCAGGGTAAACTAAACATTTAGCCAATTTTCAATTCTGAAACGAGCATTTAAATATCAAAGTGAACTGAGATGTCTCTCTCTTCTATCTAATAAAGAGCTTCAGTCTCAACTAAAAGCACTTTCAACAATTTCCAAACATTGTTTGTTTGGTTCCTCTCTGAACAGACCGCTGTCACTCTGGGACACTAAGGAAGTTGGATGTTCGAAAATGTGACCACACCTCAAAAAGCGGAACAAACTGCAAAAAGGTCAAGTTGCTATGTGTTTTATTTAGAGCTACATCCTCACACCGGCGGATGAGAGAAGCAGAACTGTTGGTCACTTTATCCAGGAAGTTCAAAAAAAAAAAAAAAAAAAAATCAGCTCTGGCTAATGAGTAAATCTAAATGGTTATTAGCTCAGCAAACGACTTTTATTTTTTTAAGGTTCTGGGTATTATAGTGGTAGAGAAAAAGGAACAACTTCCAGCAACAGGACGGTTGGACAGATGCCTTAAAGCACATGAGAGGGTTAAAAAGTAATGAGCTCCTAATAGATACCAGATGGCAGATAGTCTGAAAGCTGTACAGTGGTTTTCTTTTTTTTAAAGTTGCTGCTGCATATGAAAAGATTACAGCAGTAATGTTTAATGACGACCAATTTAATTGCACAAATCTCTTGTCATTAACAGCAACGCCTGGCAAGGAATCAAAGCCAACATCCAGAAATTACAGATGTTACTAACACAAAGCATTTTTAATTCAGTGATACTTTATTTATGCCGAAGGGAAACTTTCTCCATCTCCACTAGCAGTCAGTCTTGCACTTAATCTGAAGAAACGTCTGACTGAAGACTGTTGCTGTATGCAGTGTTTGACGAAACGTTTGAGCACAACTTGTCAGTATGACATCCATGTTGTGAGTCACAAACTTTTAATAAAGTTTATTACAGCCTACTTCTGGGTTCTATTTTGGTGCAACACCCCAAGATCATCACTGGTTCCCATTTAGCCCTCTTTTAAAAACTTCCTGGACACACCCCTGCTCAACAGTCTTATTAAAACTCGTCAGTGTGTAGTGTAATAATTATTGATCGTTGTTTGGCTAAATTAAGTAAGACCTCTGACTTACAGATATAGGTCTTAGTAATTTAAGTTATTGACATGTTGAACACATTTAGTGCCAACATTCCTTGCAAATTTCTGCAACACAAATGAAAGAATTTGCTTGTATGTTGCTCTTCTGACAAAAAATATACAGGCAAGAATAAAAAGAATACGTTTTTTTGTTTTGCAACAAAAACTGCAGCCTAATTCGGCTACCGTAAATTTAACAGGAAGTGCCAAGTGAATGACCGTATGATCAACTTTAAGTAGCTGGAACATACATATTGATAGTATTTTTCCTTTTTAAACAATCGGCAGTTCTTCTTGCTTAATGCTGCTCAATGTGTTTCACGTGTCATAATTTATAAGTGCACATTATTTGGACAGAATCGTGTTACTGTCGTTAAATTGAGCTACACAGGGAGCTTAAAGTGACAATTCTTCGAATGAGGTTTGGTGCGGATCTCACGGCGTGCGGGACACGGATACATGTGCTCACGAGTCAGCTATCTTGTCATGTCACGCGAACCTGAATGACCGTGTTTCACAACCACTGTTTGAACAAAGTTTTGTGGTTAATAGTGAAGAAATACTGCTTGCTAATTTGTTGGGGAAGAGAAACGAACAGCCCAGCCAAGCTCATGAATGCAGGAAGAAAAATAAAGACACCTGCCGCTCGTATTGCCGTTATAATTAGGTGTTAAGGAACAATAAAGGTGCCGATACGATACATAAAGCTGACATTAAATGAATGATGCAAAAAGCGTTTAAGCGCATAGGCCCGCTGCACTGTTAGTCAGGAGGAAGCTATTACAGATAGGGTGCTGGGTGTGTCCGTTAGACTGAACCATTGTTAGCAGCTCCCATCAGAGCTCAATGCTCACATTCAGCGGTAAACGGGTAAATTTCAGTCTGTCTGACTTACCGTCCGCGAGGCGGTAACGGTGGTATAGTACACTTTGACGCTCATCGCTGCAGGTTCTGAGTGACACTTTCTTTTTGCGTCCGCTGCTTGCAAATAGCTTGCGCTCGCTCGCGTCAAGATGAACGGGGATAGCTCAAACCGGAAGACAGCGATGCCACGACCTCTTTCAAAATAATGGTTCAATTAGGGCCAAAAAAGACAGTACAAGTATTACTATACAAATGTTATTAGAAAATAATAATTGTATAAATAATTTAACATCCCTGTCATTTAAAATTAAATAATTGCACTTTACATTAATTGAAATTTTAAGTAATTATATATTAAAATAATCATTATTTTGTATTTATTGATTTCAATCTTTGATCTGTATACCGGACTGATATATATATATATATATATATATGTATATATATATACACAATGTGAACTTTTAGAAGAACAGCTCTCAGCAACAGCCAAGCCTCCCTCTGCAAACAGATTAAACAAATCAAAAACCAAGTGAAGCTTAAAATTGCTCAACAATTCAGTGTGAAATATACGAGTAAACATGATCCTGCCCAATGAACCCCCCAACCTGACCTTTTCCAGACGTTTGAACTGTAATTGCACACATAAGTGTTCAGGCGCCGCATCAACACAATGACTTATCCGTGAAGTGCTAAATTGGTTTAATGTTTTGCAGATTTTTTTTTTTTTTTTTTTTGCCTCATTGCATTTACTGAGCTGAAATGAAATGTGATGATCAGAGGTGAGGCAGGCGGTCTGACTCCCACTGTGAGTCACACAGGAAGAATCTGGGATAGAGTCCAATACTCCCGTATTTCAGCTGATTCAGGGATTTAGGTGAACAACAGAGCCTAGCCTGTGTGGGTCGGGTCATGCAAGCAAACAGAAGGACAATTACTATAGTTGGCAAAAACTGACTACCATTTTCAATAAATACATTTCTTCAGGTCTACTTTTAACAATGCAAAACACATGAAGACCAATAAGACAATGCCATGTCTGGTGTAGTAATATTCTCATCAAACACTGGAGGGAAGCAGAAGGCTATTTCTTCCAAAACTCTGTTTAATGAAAAAGTATTACACCCCTTTACAGACTGCTGTTGCGTCTTTCTTTTTTTCAAACTAAGATCTTCAAACTACAGATTACAAATTAAGATTTTATTTATTGAGGGGGGTAAAACAATCTCAAACCAATCTAACTCTATATGAAGTTGAAAAGTCATCACTGTTGACACAAAGTAGGTGAAAAGATCCAAAAAGCAACAGTTCAAGGGCCAATTTACAGAAATTTAAGATCAGATGAGAAACAAAGACATAGATATTTATCAGCATAGAAAGAATTTTGTTGCCTCAAAGGCTTTTGGACAGCAGTGAACCGCCCTGAGAGCCATTATTTACAAATGGAAAACTTACTCCAAGAAAGCGCCCACAACCCAACGAGGAGGCTGAAGGCCTCACTTGGTCTGTGTTTGTGCTTCAATAATAAGAAAGAGACTGGACAGGAAAAAACATCCCATTTATGGAAGGTTGTTGCGCCAGAAATTCAAATTCAATTAAAATTCAAAAATACTTTATTGATTCCAAAGTGAAATTAAATGTTGTTGTAGCTCATTAATCCAGATTCTTCACACACACAAACACACAGTTGGCCAAAACTGAAAAAGACAAAATCCTTTTGTCACATTTTCCAGAATGACATCTTGATAATCCCAAAGATTCATTAATCCACAGATTACAGAAAATAATAGTCCTACAATAAGGCAGCATGTCGGGAAAGATGGGTAGAAAACAATAGTTTTCAGGCTAAATCGGGAAACTTGACAGGCGTTACATGTGACTTAACACTTACTTGGCAGTTTATGAAATGCTCTTAAACCAGAAAAACAAGAATTGTGCTCCCTACATGGAGAAATGTCGGTCATCAGTTTGTGGCCTTTACCTCCAGCACACTTAAGTTATGTTGCTCCAAAACACACCAACAAGGTCACCTCTGAACGGTGTGTGCGATCTTAGAAAACTTTTGATAACCGTTTCACAGAAAACAAAAGCATTTAGTAGTAAAAACACAGATTTAGTCTAAACTGGACAACAAACAAAAGGAACCAATGTCAGCTTTAGAACTTTCCTTGCCACGACTTATGTTCACAAATTCATGATGTAGCAGGAAGAATTCAACATGCCCTGTAATATATCCTTGAAGCAACATCAGCCCTGCTGAAAAATGCTTGCATAATTGCGAGTGGATACCCTCTTGTTAAATATTTACCGAGTTGGACCCTGCCATCGTTTGATATGGATAGAGTTCACTCACCTACGTGGGTGTTGGGAGGCAACCTGCTAGAAAGAGACAGTCAGTCTAACTCCGGTTCAGCCCTGCCTTTAACTCCAAGCTACTCAGGCAATTGCAGTTTCCACACTGGAGCCTCAACTTACCAATCAAACCAGAACCCTTCAGTTATGAGTGTCTTGAGCATGACAGTCTGACAGAAAATAGATATTTTCCTTAAAGTGGACAGAACTGCTCCTCTGTCCCGTTTGATTTTCCTTCCTCATTTTATGTTGGGGAGCTGCACGGTGGAGCAGTTGGTAGCACTGTTGCCTTTCAGCAAGAAGGTCCTGGGTTTGATTCCCGGGGTCTTTCTGCACGGAGTTTGCATGTTCTCCCTGTGCATGGTGGGTTCTCTCCGGGTTCTCCGGCTTCCTCCCACAGTCCAAAAACATGACTGTCAGGTTAATTGGTTTCTCTAAATTGTCCCTAGGTGAGTGTATGTATGGTTGTTTGTCTGTCTCTGTGTTGCCCTGTGACAAACTGGTGACCTGTCCAGGGTGACCCCGCCTCTCGCCCAGAACGTTAGCTGGAGATGAACACAGCAACACAGCAGCCCTCCCGACCCCACTGGGGACAAGGGTGTTAGAAAATGGATGGATGGATTTTATGTTGGTCATTTTGCCAGACTAAACAACCTTGTACAAGCAGGCAATCAGTGAATTGCAGAAAGCTGAGCGTCCACATCAACATCGAATAGATGACGTGGTATGGCGAGTAGCTGTGACAAATCAATATAATGATGAACCTGATGTGAAGCCTTTTCAGCTGTTCACAGAAGGCTGAAACTGCTGCTTGGGTTTTGATGTTGTATTGTTGCCTCACAGCTGAGGAGAAAAGCTAAATCAGATGACTTAACGTGAGCCAACAGCCATACAAATAGCCAACTACAAAGTTGCCATGGGAATCCTGGAGGGATCAGAAAACATTGCTTTTAGAGGAAATCACCTGGGTGATGGATACAAACATTGTATTCCTGATCCTCCCACCCCCCTCCATTTTTCCAAAAGAAACTTGACACAAATGGAAAGCCACCTAATTGCTCAAATGTAAGACTTTCAACCGTTATCAGGTCCATCACATCACTTTCAAAAGCTCTCTGTTAAATATGCAAATAACTGAAACGCTGCTTACAGTAACATTGGATCTGAGATTACCATTGAGAGCAATTAACCAGCAACTGATTCTTTTACAAAAATCTATGAGGTTTGGCCTTTGATTTGTGTCAAATAATAATTACAGTTTCATTTTCTAAACAAATGAGTAAACTCAAGTTTCTAGAACAAGGCTGCATGTGTGTTATATTGCATTTTAAAGACTGCAGTGAAGATGGCATGTTGAAAAGATGTTATGTCTTATCTCATACCAGGGCTTTGGTGAAGGTCTGCTGTACCTAGAAATATATCTGAACTTATTACTGAACATGCAGCTTTCTACATCTGATAAGGTTATTTTCTAAAATATTACGTTTTATCGTTGCTACTCATTGGTAGAGCATTCTTTTCTTGGCCTAGCCATTGTACACCACAGGCTACAGGAGCAAAACAAAAAGAATCCATCAGGCAGTCAGGGAACTAGGCCGGAAATGTCTTATGATCTCAGAGGAGAAAAGAACCAAAGAGTTACGTAGTGATTGAGAAAGAGGAGCCGGTGGTGAAGAGTTGAGCCCTTAAAAGTCAGATGGAACCTCACGTTTGTAAAACAGATGCAGAGGCAACACAAAGCACCACGGTGTATCTGAGTTTTACTAAGCACTCAAGGGAAAATACAAAAGGCACAGTACAGCTCTTTAGACACTATACAGGTTGTAATATGTTAACAAAAAAAGGCACGTTTATTTTGTAATACAATAAATCCCTCACAAATGACCACGACAGGAGATAGATCAGGAATTGTAAAGTGAGGTTATATGTTGTTAATGTCTGCCCTGCAGAATGAAACTCTACTGGTGTCTGCATTTACTATCGATACTGATGAGTTGTTTCTGGAGGCTGAAGCTAACATAGTAATTTGGAGTTCCATGGAAAAATCTGCGACTTCTGAACTGGGAATAGGTCGGGGTCCACTGTAATCGGGACTTCTACTAAATGAAGACACCAATAGAGGCATCTGTTTTAACTTCTTACCAGATCTGACCTCAAAATGCCTCAAGCATCCCCTCCATGACAAATACATTAAATGTTGGCGGAAAGAAAATTACATCTAAATGATATGAAATCGTAATCTTCATGGAACAACGTACAAACACAAAAAAATAAACCTCAGATTGACAGTGGAAAACATTTTAAGGTGCCATTTCAGAGTTTTAAAACCTACATGGATAAAACAAAGAGCCTAAAGCTTTAGCTTCAAGTGATTGCCCACCGCACATCATCTGAAGACGTTTTGTGGAAAACGGGAAAAATGCCTTTTTAAAAGCAACATTCAATCAGTGCTGCCGTATTAAGACTGACAAAAAACAGAGCATTAACTTCTCAGAGCAAAACAATTTATATTTTCAGCTTCATCTTTTTCAAGAGGAATGTTGCATCTCTGCTATCATTTGACCATACACTACATTTAAAATGATCATCGTAAAAACTAAAATGTAGTGTCTCCTATTGTACATAAAAAAATACTTTTACATTTAATATGGTAAAAAATAGAGAAGGACCCAAGTGGACTCGTCTATGAAGACTTAATATTGGTGCACATACCAGTGACGTGTTTATAAATGATTTCAGTCCAAAAACCGTAGGCTCTAGAGGCAGAGTGGGCGGCATCATGATTGGAATCAAAATGTAATCAGACAGTTGCACAGTAGCATCAGTCATTAAAAACAGAATATGAAGGTCACTAGTTAGAGGCTGCCTTGGATATCAGTTAAAAACATAAACTGATGGCGGTTTAAAGGAGTCACATACAGGGTTTGTGGTTGCATTGTACGATTAACATTCGTTCCTCCTTCATCTGCTCATGGTAGGAGATTAAACAAGGCAAGTCATGCAAACAGCGTTATGCAACCCTATGTTCAGCTCTTTTCCACTGGTACACACAACTTGACTCGGCTCAGCTTGGATCTACTCGACATTACTAATGAGTATTAAAGTCCGAAAGTAGCACGACGTGATCTGTATGCGACACCAACACAACACGAGCAGAAAAACAATCTGCACCTTAAATCACAGTCTATTGTGTTGTTTTCAATGTTGCCATTTTCCTTAAAGTTCCTTCAACTACGCTCAGTCTACTACTATGAGTCTTTACAAATGGCGGGTCTGATTATTGGAAGGGAATCACTCTTGTGACACAACTAGTGACTCCCTAGGGTTTCACCCAGTGTATTGTAGGCTAACACAGGTTTACAGTTGATGCATTGAACTTGGGTTGAAGCCAGGAGCGCGGACCAATTGCATCGTTCCTGCCCCCTGCGACTTGACCTCCTGCCTAACATTTTTCTGCGGATCACGTGCGCCACCTTTCAATCAGAGGCCAACAGTCTTCTGGTGTGTTTTCAGCACGACTCCACACGCTTAGCATCCCCAGCAAAGTAACTATTGAAAACAGGGTTGGTATCACGTAACCATTACTAGTGGAAAAGCTAGTAGAGCCGAGTTGAGTCTCGAAGAGAAAGTGCTAGTGGAAAAAGACCATTAGACTCCATTTTGATCCTGTAACACTCCCAAATCGTTCTGTGATGCATGCTCTGTGTCTGGTGACCTTCCATTGCTGTTTTGTACAAATGTTCTGGTGACTAGACAGTGATGCCACCCATCGCTTTTCTGCATGTGCACCAAATTATGTCCAAATAGGACCATTCCTTCAGAGCATTAAACAAGCTAAAAACTCAACAATGGCAGCTACACAGTTCCTATGTTTAGTTATAGCAGTACAGTACAGTGGCGATGTAATGAGGCAGTGATATCACTGTTTCAGTAATAAGTTAAAGGAATCTCAATAGAAATACACACACAAAAAAAAGTCCTAGTCCAGTTTGTTAACACAAGGAAATCCCTCCAGATATGTTGTTTTCTGTTAGGAAAGGCACTATGATCCCAAGCCGACTACTTCTTTATTTTAACTTCATTTTGAAGTCGAGAACATGTTTAACTTTCCTCAGCATGAAGGCAGTGATCAGTGCACATCCAACCAGTGTGAGCACATACAATCCCACAAAAAGAGCAGCATCGCCGCTCTCATGCAGACGTAAATAAAGTTGCCCGCGGTGCACATAGTCCAAGTAAGAGGCGTGGATCTGACAGAAGGTGCAGCAAGAGAGCAAAACATGGAACACCTGATGACTTTGGCCCACAAAATCACACCGTCCAGGGAAGTAGCGCTCCAGCAGGGGGAAGGTGAAGAAGAAAGAGCAGCTGAGAAAGAACGCCACCTGACCGAAGTGGTAGGCGACCGCCAGATCATCGTTGGACCAAAGCAAGAGTCTCTTAGCCACGGGGCTGCTATCCCACATATAGGCCAGCGCAGAGGGGACTACCTGGCACACCTTACGCACCCAACAAGGTCGGGTGAGGTTGCAGTATTTCCCATAGCAACATCCTAGACAAGACAGACAGCTAAGGATGGTGGCAGTAGGCATGAAGAGTCCTCGTATGCTTCTGTGCATGGTCTCATCTACTGCATAGTAAAAGTGAACCACAGCACTGCCGTACTGGTACTGCGCTACCCCAACATAGTCCAGAAAGAAGAACAAGTAGTGACACAGCTCAGATTTTCCACCCAGCAGATGAGCTAATACGCTGAATCCTGAGTAAATCAGGGAAGACAGCACGAGGATGAGCAAGGGCCACGAATGATGGTCGTTGACAAAGTCCACCGCGTCTGCAAATTGGCAAAGCTTAACTAGAAGCAATAACAAGGCAAGCAGGTGAGTCCAGACATTTAGGGTCTCATTGTGGCGCTGGAACAAGGACAGGAAGTAGTAGCGCCAGCTCTGCTCGAGCGGTCTGTAACCCGTGGAAATGTAGCGTTCTCTGAAGTAGGCAGGAACCTCGGAGTCTGTGACGGTGCCGGGCATGGAGGGTGCCGCCTCGGTCAGCAGTCGGGGTACCTGCCGGATCTGCTGCCGGCTGATGAACACTCGCCCAATGCTTTCCATCACCATGGTCGCCATGGCTGCCTGTGCTGATGACAACGGGTGGACGCTGCAGAAATGGGAGTTAATGTTATTTACATAAACACTCTAATGTCTGCAACCTGTGGCTCCGGAGTCACAAATGGCTCTGAATAACTCTGGTTTAAAATGATAATCAGCTAATGTATTTAATAAAACTTTAATAACAAATACTGGTATGAGCATTTTTTTTTTCACTTAATAACTTGGTATTCCATGACAGAATCACACAAAAAATACTAGTGGTATTGTTTTTTTTATCAATTTTTTTTTGTTATTCAGTTAGAAACATCCCACAGAAGGAAATGTACCCATCTTCTGTTCTGCAAAATTAATGTTTTCTTTATCATAAAATCAAAATGTAGAAATAAAAT
This sequence comes from Girardinus metallicus, assembly GCA_903067095.1. Taxonomy (NCBI): domain Eukaryota; kingdom Metazoa; phylum Chordata; class Actinopteri; order Cyprinodontiformes; family Poeciliidae; genus Girardinus; species Girardinus metallicus. The sequence goes on along the minus strand of CAEGAE010012042.1, from coordinate 7,620 downwards.
GGGGTACTTTAAAAAGGACAAATTCCCTGAAGTAGACATTTATCAAGCAAAAATTACGTTGTCTTTTTTGTAAACAAGTCTTATTTAGCGGCACCGAAGTCAAATACGGCTCCTGGAATTGTAAAGGTGGCTGAGCCCTGCCCTAGAGTTTATTTCCTGCTCCATATAGTACATAAAGCTAATTACGATTTATGATATCTATGACTTTGTATTTGAAAGCTATTCTACCCATTCAACTTTATTCAAATTATACTCACAACCTTTTCATTGTGATTTATTGGAATTTTATTTGAACGACCGACACATATTTGTGCAGTGGAACAGAAACGAGACATGGTTTTCAAATTTATTTACGAAGAAAAACGTGAAACATGTGGCATAAATTTATATTCAGTCCCAAGTCAACCCTTTGCCAAAGATTCTTTGTTGGATTTAGGTCTGGACTTTGGACACTGTTAGTGTAGGTTTATCACATTAAATCCCATTCAACATTCAAATTTGTGGCTGTAATGTCATAAAAAAAATATGGTGTGAAAACTTTGACATAGCGCTGCAGTTGTCTAGCTTGAGTGCATAACGATAACACCATTAATGAATGCTGCCTAATGAGTATGCCAAGCATCCTGCGTATCTTCTGACGTCATTCCCCGTTTTAATTGGCTGTCAGACACTCCGGAAACTGCCTGATAACCCTGTTACCTCTAATGCCGCCACTTAACTCCTCCCAAAGACCCCAGCTGATGGAAGTCGATCACTTACGTACCCATCACTGCGGTCTCCATGGTTACCACTTTAGGATCAGACTTTCCTTCAGGGTGTTTGGTTATTATTTTTGCTCATGAGAGAATTTTGTGATAGAATTGTCTGTCGTGACAGCGGTTTAGGGGCTGCTATTGTTGCACGCAAACATTTAGGAAAACTGGACAGAAAATGTTTACGTTTTTCAGCCTTGACAACTTGGCTACCAACCGATCCCAACTTTAAGCTAAAAAGAGAATCTCATCCTTTAAGTAGATGTTGAAAAAAATAATTTCAGTTAAAGAACAAGACAATTGCAAACAAGCCCCTCCTTGTGGCCACTACTTCGCTTTTTACTGATTTCTTCCCTTACTTTTCAGTCAGGAGCATGCTCGTGCGTGATAAAACAGACCAAGTGAAGCACGTTAACCCGTGCGAGGTGCGCCATCACATTAATGGCACTTTAATGACAGTCGAGTAAAGACCTATGAAGTTCAGCCATAACGCACTCGATAAATTATAACAGCTACTAAAACGGCAGGTCCTGTTTAACACAGCTCATTTAATAACGATATTTTTTTACCTTGTTGTGCTTATTTCCGCAGCAGGCTCCTTTTTTTCGCCTTCGTCCACCGGTAGACAGAAGACATTCAACAGATTGGGTCGTTAATGTGAGAATTGTGCGCCAAGCTGCTTTCAACCTACTCCCGAAAGTTCCCCTACCTTTCTGCAACGATAAAAGCACGAATTTCTCCCTTGTTTTACTGTCGTCCGTTCTCAGTCTGTTTGTTAAACAAGCTCGTCTTTTGGCTTTATTATGCCATATTAACGTTTTTAAAACGGCGGAAGAGTAACTTCAGTTCAGTAGAGGAAACTGTAACACCTTATTACATTTTTTTTTGAGAAAAGTGTGTTTGATTTTGAAAAACACACCGGAAGAGGTAATCTACTTGAGTAGCGGGAGAAGCAGGAAGAAGGATACGAAATGAAATCATAACTAAAAAACTCCAACTCAAGATAAAATATCTCCTTCATTCATAAAAATATATATATATATTTAACATTTTACCTATTTAGTGCTGTTTCTGAAGCCTAAAAATAATTAAGCCAGCATTTAAATTTGACCTAACCAACTAATTCAAGTTTTTAAATCTTCAGTAATATTATAAATAACATTCAAACTCAAAGTCCCAGCTGCTGTCTGTAGTTCAGGGCATTTCTGCAGAGCAAGTGAAAACATCCACTCTGTGTGGGTGAGGAGTACTGTTAACATTCTTTGTGAGTGACTGTGTGCTGTCATGTTGCCTCCAGTTTACACATACATGAAATAGAGTACATCATACAGGCAGCAACAGACAAACCTCTGAAACCACATTGTATAAATAGAATATGATATTGGTTTTGTTTATGTTTCTGAAGTCAGGAATTTTTTTGAATTCCATGTGATATTGTTCCACCCCAGTACAGGTTTGGTTTCCTCTCTGACATCTTTCCAGTAGTTTGGAATCTCTCCAAACTACGGAAAAGATTTGGTGTGTAAATATTTATGCCTGATGCGATTGTGAAAAGAGGCTCTACTGATTGAAGACAAGTGGAGGCATCCACTTGATAATTTATACAATAATGTTATGGCTGCATATGTTAAGAGAGAACAGAGTAGGCTCTGATGAGGTGCGACAGTTATTTATTTATTTAAATATACTTAGCTTTTGTCCGTTTGGAACTTTTATGAGTTGGCACCATTTACCTTCCAGCTAGGAAACTGGTGCATTTTGTTGTCGTGGTTGGCATTCCACCTGAAGAGATAAATCAGCTTGGACATGCAGTGGATGCTTCATCATCCCTGGAGAGAGAGATACAGACACTCGCTCTGAGCAGGTGACTGACATAAACATAAAGTTCTTCTAATGACATGAAAAATGTAATGGCAATCTCTGTAAAAGGTTATCTCAGGCCCTCCAGAAAATGCTATGCTTTCTGTTCAATAAGGAAACTTCTAATGTGACATTTTTGTTTTAGCAGAAATACATTTTCAAGTTTAGGAAATCATTTCTGCTGTAACAATAATTCGTGGAAAAGTGATCGACCAAGCTCCACATTCATTTTTGCAGTGTTCTCTTACTTAAATCTTTCCATTTCATGCTCATTGACATTGATAATACACTCAGCATTGTTTTTACGATGTGTAATCATCATACATTTCTGCGGGTTTCACCAACTCAAATGCAAGACTTTTTAATACCTCTTTATGATCATTATTAATGGTCATAAAATGAAATTTTTTTGACCATTAAAAAATTGGTCAATGAAATTTAAGACCTGTATCACGACAGAAATTTACAGAAGAAAATTGCATGTTTTGCTTGGCTCTCTACAGCCTTTACCCCACTAGTGCTAAGTTTGTTTGTTTTGTTTTTTTTTGCACAGAATGACATCAGATTGAAATAATGCTTTTCAACCCTCAAAAAGTTCTCAAAGACGCTTAAAAATAAGCCTTACCCAGCCTTCCAACCCATGGAAGGCTGGGTAAATTAACCATTGGCTTTGCCATTGGTGAGCTAATGGCAAAACCATATGTCATCCAGCCAATTGGACATAACAAGTATAATAGCATGAACTATGAGCTCACTGTAAAAACATTATTTGTCTCTGTTTAAACCCAGCGCTTTAAGGTTTCAGTTCGTCACTCCTCCCCTGTTTATCTCACTTAAACATTTTGACACTTCCTGTTACTAACCGTGCTTGCATAGTAAGATTGCACAGGGTATTGGGCTGCTCAAGAAGCAGCCCGATACATTTACTAAAAATAGATGTATATGATAGAGAAATGGCTAGAAGGAGCAGAAGTATTGAAGGCACAGTAGTTGGATTGCAGTATTTTCAATCTCGTCCAGGCCTGTTTCATAAGCTCATCGCTTTTACTGATTCTATTGAACCTTATTCCAAAGGCAACAACTGATTTTCGCTGGTTCATTTTCAGCTATTTTTTATTTGGATTGGTCCTTTCACCAGTTTCAAGGCATTTCAGTGATTGTTGTGTGTTTTGTGGTCAATAGCAGAGGTCAACACTTGTGGACACCAACAATTGTGTCCACACGTGTATGTATAACTTAGATCAGTGGTGTCCAAACATATTGCCATTTTGGCCAACATTGTAAAGTGGAAGTTACTTGTGAGTGACACAAATTGACTCTTAAATACTGTGCAAAAATTATTTTAATTGCGATTCTATTTTTTTTTTTTTTTTTACATCTACGTGCGTAAGAGAGAACAAAACATGAAATGTTTCAATCTGATTTTTGTAGAAAAAAATTGTAGCTCATGTTTGATCCAAAACCTCAGAAGGATCTCACATGTTTGCCTCTTTAGAAGAAAAGCTCACAATTTCGGGCATTTTGAGTTGGTTATTATAAGTCACAAAAACAGGATATGGGTGTTTGCTGCACCTTATCAGCTGCCTGTGCTCTTTGGTCAAATTTGTACCGTTCTGAATTGCATTTCCGAAATGAGTGAATCTATCCTGAACCAAACACATACAGACAGACTGAGGACATGTAGAACAGAAAGGTGGACATGTCAGAACAGGTAAACTGCATGAAGGTCTAGGACCTAAACTTGCTTAACTTGTTTTAAGGTCAATTTAATGTTCCTGGTGTAATCCTCAGAGTGTCCACATAGGGGCAGTGCTTTCTCTTGTAAAATGCTCAGTTTTAGTTGGACTCCATTTAACATAGTAATTGTGATAGATCGCTGTACTGGTGCGTAGTGATTTTTAATGATTTTTTTTTTCTCATGCTAAAGAGTAGCACATGTTCACCTGGAGCTGCACAGTGGCGCAGTTGGTAGAGCTGTTGCCTTGCAGCAAGAAGGTTCTGGGTTCGATTTCCGGGCCGGGGTCTTTCAGTTTGCATGTTCTCCCTGTGCATGGTGGGTTCTCTCCGGGTTCTCCGGCTTCCTCCCACAGTCCAAAAACATGACTGTCAGGTTAAATGGCCTTTCCAAATTGTCCCTAGGTGTGTGTGTGCATGGTTGTTCGTCCTGTATGTCTCTGTGTTGCCCTGCGACAGACTGGTGACCTGTCCAGGGTGACCCCGCCTCTCACCCGGAACACTTGCTGGAGAGGCACCAGCACCTCCCCACCCCGTTAAGGGACAAGGGTGAACAGACAATGGATGGATGGATGTTCACCTGGAGGGAAAAGATTCTTCTGGGATTGTCTTTGTTGCAAAAGAAGATGATTTAAGCAAAAACATGGTGACAGTTTTAACAAATATTTCAAACACGTTTTTTTTTGTTTTAAAAATAAGCTTGGAAAAAAAAAGTTGTTTAAAATAAAAGTGGCATACTGCAGCTTTAAAGCTGACACTGTCTTATTTAAATTTACACAACTTGTTCCTAATCTTTGCTTCCCAGCAGACACTCAGCAGATAAAAGACAAAACATAATAATAGATAAATAAAAATAAATAATAAAAAAAAACAATTAAAGTGAAAATAGTAGTTGAGATGTTACTAATGTAAATTCCCGGGCCAATCAACAAATACAGTCTGCTGCCAATCAAGTCGCTAGCACATAATACTCGGCCTGGTCTGACTTACACCACACCTTTGATGGCTCCAAAAAACAGGGAAGAACTGCGAAGTATTTTCAAATAAAGAAGAATCTGGTCAGACTGACTGGGGAAGAACTGATTAAAGTCACTCTCATTGAGAGGGTATTGACTACCCCCAAGTACCTCACATAACCCCGTCTTTTAAATCAATACTTAACATAAACCTCTTATTTTTTCCAGATGCTCATATTATTAACTGGGTATAAATAATGGTTAAAATAAGTATTTGATACAGTTCTATTTTTTCAAGTTACTAATTAACCATTTAACAACTTTACAATGTGATTCTTAGGATTTGTTCTTGATCTCACAGGTGAGGTGTACCTGTGATAAAAGTACCTCTGCATACTACATAAGTGGTGGAACATGAAAAACTGACTGTGAATTAAATTATTTTATGTCTTTAAAAACTTTAATGTTTTAAAATCCCCAAGTGAATTCAATTCATTGGCCATTTCCGTAAAAAAAAAACAATCACATTGAACTGATATTCACAAAAAGATCTCCGCATTTAAACAGATCAAGATTTTGTTTAAAGAATTTTGAAAACGTAATGCACTGCATTGTTTCTCTGTAAAGCACAATAAGAAGCTTTATTGTTTGAGTTAAAACTTGTCCTCATCATTACAAAGGTGAGGACAAGGTTGGATCATAAAGCAAATATGTAAAGTCGTTGGACAATGCTTTATTTCATAGAATTATTGCATGAATTCTGTAAATAAATCAGCATTTCTATTCTACAAACGTTCCTGTAGAAACGTTTGGCAGAGAAAGTTTTGCTCAGCTTTAAAACAATAGTTCTGTTGGCTCCCTCTAATAACACAAACGGTGTAACTTTTTGACAAATACGTTCGAGATATGTTTGCAAAAGTTCAGAATTCGACCCCCGTTCCACTCGCGAGGCTCAGTAACAACGGAGCCAAACCGGGGGCCCCACAGACACTTGGCATTTTGCTTTTCAAACCCCTTTGACTGAAAAGAAGTAGCTGTATCTAAGTTAGACTCCACAAAGCAGCCCATCCTCTGGCCTAATTGGGTTGGATGGCTCAGCAAGATATCGAGGTGGCATTTTGCCGGAGAATTCCCCCAGGTTCACCGCCTGATGAGCTCGCTCCGACTTCGTTTATCAATGTCTCCCAACTTTTGCTGAGTGGTTTGTTTTTGCTCTTTGCACACTTTATCACCTGTCACATTTAATGGGGCCCACTGTGGAGTACATGGGGCCACAGCAGATCCCTTGGGTTCATTTCTGCTTCCAGTTTCCATTTGCCACAGATAGCTCGATAGCTGGAGATCCTCCACTTCGCTGCAGACTGCTCACTGTGCTGGCGTGAAAACACACTTTTGAGCTTTGCTGGATGGGGATCCTATTGGAGCTCTCCATATTGAGCTTTTGATGGTAAAAATAGATCTGTGCAAACTGCAACTAAAAAGTTGGCTGGCAAACGGAGATTAGTGAAAACAAATACTAGATGAACTGTTAAAATTCACTGTTGACTTCAGTTCTGACTTTAATCTAAAACCTATTAATCAAGATAGTTTAGAAAGTAATCAGCAAATGATTATAAAATCTTAAAATCTTAGTTCCTTGGGGGGAGGGGTCACGTTACAGACAACCTTGGTGAAGATGGCGCAGCAGCGCTGGCACTTTCTGCGACAGATGAGAAGGGCTTTCCTCCACCCTCCTATGCTCCACTGTCTACACTATTAAAAAGTCACTGTAGAATTTACAGTAAATTACTGGCAGCCAGGCAGTTACTGTAAATTGCTTTCAGTTTTACAGTAATTTTATTGCTGTACATTTTTACTGTGATTTTTATTACAATTTTACTGTTATTTTATTAGTTTTACTGCAATTTCATGACAATGGCACAGTAATTAAATTACATGGTTACCGCAATTTCATCATATTTTTAATATAATGGAATTACAGTAATCTTGTAGTAGAATTAAAATAAGTTATGCCTTTTTCCAGTAATTTAAGAGGCTCTGCATACTTTGCTAGCTGTTAAAAGTTAAAATGTGAACTTGCAACTTAATTTACCAAACTCTGAAAAATGTATAATTTAACTCATTTCAAAATATATATATTTACAAATAAAGCCCAGAGCCCCTTATTCTTCTAAATCTAGTCCTGTAAGTAATAATGCAGTTTCTTTTTCCAATGACAAGGGAAGTTGAATGGATGAACAAATGGATGGATGGATGGATGGATGGATGGATGGATGGATGGATGGATGGATGGATGGATGGATGGATGGATGGATGGA
>CAEGAE010012039.1:0-37897 GCA_903067095.1 Girardinus metallicus | reverse complement strand
TATATATATATAGTGAGAGAGAGAGAAAGAGAGAGAGAAAATGTTTTATATAGTTTTATATAGTTTAATAGTTTCATTCCTATTTTACCTGCAGTACTTTCATAAAGTTTGTTGAATTCAAACCAGTTTGAGTCAAGGTAAGGAAGTGCTTAATTTTTATGTTAATAGGTAAATTGATGAAGACTCATGATGCTGAAGAAAGACAAATTAAGAGATCAGGTTCTAATAATTTTTTTGAACAGCTAAGCCTAAAGTATGTAATTTGTAAAGTGCTGGTGTCTGTTCTATGGACGAGGATTAGCGCCACTGGATCAAAAAAAAAAAAAAAGAATTCTGACTTTTTTCTCAAAATTCTTGTTTTTTTCTTTTCAGTGGCCGAGGGATCCTCTACCGAACAGGTCTGAAATATGAGAGCAGAAAATGTATTTTTACAGTGCATAGCTGGCATATTTACAATTTAGTTCCTCTTTCAATCCAATCCAAATTTGCCTGTTTTGTGTAATCATTTAATATTGTAGCCAGAATTTATATCATTATGTTATGATACATGATACTTCTTTTGTATTCAAAACTTTTTTAATTTGATGTCCAGATTTCATAGGCACAGACCCAATTGGCTCATATAACTTTCAGTTCAAGATGGGCTAAGCATACCAACAGAATCACATCTATGTAAAAACATACCAGTTGCAAATTTCTTTCTGCTCCACAAGCAGATTATTTTTAATCATTACGAGTATTACAGTGGAGGTGTAGAGTAGTTTTTAATTTCGACTTATTGTTATGCAAAATCTAATCTGGATTTGCTAATGTGTACATAGTTTTCTCAAGTCTACTAGAAATCATATTTCTATATGTCCACCCAATTTGTTCTATTACAACACCCCAAAAACAGCCAAAAATTGACACTGTATCATCTTGAAATTATGATTAAATACATCCAGACTCAATTTGTTCTTATATTAACATGTTTTGTACTGTATGATGTGCAGTTTTAGAGCATCACATATTAGAGCTCATGTTGTTACATAAAGTGAGTGATGATTGATGCCTGAGATTTCCAGAGCTTTTATATAAATGCTCTGATTATAAAATCAATATTTTAATCTCTCCCGTATGGTGTTTGTTCTTGCTTTATGACATTGTGTATAATTTTGTGTGTGTGTGTTTGAATCCAACCAATATTCCGCCTAGTGTTTATAATTTTTTAAAGTCATGCCCACATTTGGATTGTGCAGCTGCACTGACTCAGCTCTGCATAAACAGAAAGGAGGAAGGAAATTTCAAACAGTCAGTTCAATGCAGCAGGGATTGCTATTATGCTGATGTATGGAAATAAGGCTTGTGTTTTGTTTCACACCATTAAACTTTCCTAGTAAGAAGTCCTGCGTTAACAAGTAATTTGCATTTTAAAGTGCTTCATGTGGAATAAACCCAGAATCTTAGTCTATAAGGAGTGATGGCAGAATGATGAGACCTTTATTTTATTAAGATTTACTGGGAAAATCACACAGCACAGACAAAAGTACACACATATACACCCCTACAATATCATACTCATACAAACTCGTCGAAAAAGAGAAGTTTTGGATCACTGAGCACTCCTGTTCATTTTCACCTTAGCCCAGGTAGTGTTGTCACTGGATCAGGAGTGACATGACATGAGGAAAGCAAGATTTGCCCATTTGCAGGATTCATCTCTGCGTAGTGGCTCAGTCATTTCCTTCTAAGACTCCCCCCAAATTCTTGAGTGGATGTTGCCTGACATTCCTTGTGATACAGCACTCTGTGAGTAACCAGATTCTTTAGCTGTGACCTTTTGTGGCTTCCCCTCCTTGTAGAAGGAGTGTGACAATGATGGTTTTCTAAGCATTTGTCATGTCAGCAGTCTTCCTTGTATTTGTGTAGGCCATAACACTGTCATCATGTTGCATTTTTTACAAGTATTTTTTTTTCTTCCTAAGTTGTGCTGCGTATTATTATAATATTCTTGGACATTGAATTTAAATTTTTGAGTTTTCGTTACGTGTAAGCCAAAATCATAATAATAAACAGATGTTTCTATGGTGTATGTGGTTGAAATTATGAATTTACTCATTAAAAAACATTAATTCATTCACAGTTTATTTTTTCACGACAGACTGGTACAAAACAATGTGAAATTGTAGCTCTGCAGCGAAGTTCAATAATTATTTTCAGACGCATATGTTGCTAGTAGATAAAAGCTTGCGCATGCAGATGAAAAGCTGCCCCTTCCTTGCTTCAAAGTGACAGGAAAACAAGTCATTTTCTTTCATTTTGCTTTGCACTTTATCTCACATACACTGAAAATTTCAAATGACAGGGCTTATATAGTCATACGTGTCCTAGCTTATTTGCTTTATGTATTTTTTTCCTGAGTGGCTCTCGAGTTCTGCCCGTATCTGACTCTGTTTGTTGAAGCAGTGCCGCAGATAATAGTCTGCTCTGTGTTCAAGACTGAGGGCCAGGCTCTTAAAATCAAACGCAGACCAGAGGACACTTCAGAAGTAATCTAAAAAAGATGCCTGCTTAGCTGTTAATATGGAAAGAGAAAAAAGCAGTGATGAAAAAAGACGTCTATTTAGATGCACTGTATCAATGTATAATTGTATCAATTGCAAGATTCTTTTTATGCTTTATTGAAAAAAGGAAGCGTGATCAACTCATTAATATTATGTTTTTGGATAAATCAAGTAGTCTTACTGAAGCACTGAATTTATCTCTCTCTATTTCATAGACAGCAGATCTGTGCAGTCCAGCTCATCTTTAATAATAGATTTAAAAATTTAATTGTTGTGGAAAATTGGTGGTACATCAATGACTCATTCCTCTAACTAGTGTTTATACTATATGGAATTGAAAGACCTTAATTCCCCTGTTGATAGGAAAGCCGATACAATGTTGTATTGTATACCACCTTGTCATATTGTTTATGCAGTCAAGACCCAATTATAGAGATAAGGAAAGTATAATCACACTTAAATAAATGTTTAATCAGTAAAACAAAACTCAGTCAAGCCAGGAGCAGAAAATAAAACTCCACATCAGAGAGACAGCATGCAGGCAGGAAGATCTGACAGGAGGGAGTGTTTGGCTGCAGGTGAAGTCTGGTTGTGTCTCAGAATTTTCACTCCCTTTCCTGTTACTACATGTGTATCAGGAGCTTGAAGTTTTAGAGGGCTGCCTTTTTTGTAAGTAAACAAAATGTAAATGGGCTTATAGATTTTCATTGCAGTGACTATGAATCAAAATAACAAATTGACTGCTACTTTACTGTGGTGCAGTTAAATCTTGATGAGTATAAAGTATGTTCTTGTGGTGATGCAGGTGTTTGGAGGAGCCTTGCTGATGCCTGCCTGCTCACATTAGAGCAACAATGTTGGTCAGAACCAGACCAGAAATGACATTTATCTTAATACTACCAAAATTTTAGTGTTAGGTAATTTGTGGTGTTATTTCAACACTGATCGTTTGTCAGTGTTGAAATAAAGGCTCCCAGAGAGCTTTTCAATTGTTCCATAGAATCATGTTTCCAAGCTGCTGCTGCTTTCCAAGTACGTTTCGCTTGACTTCTTCTCTTTAGTAGTTAATCTGCAGATTTTAAGTCCAAGACTTGTTAATCACTAGTTTGTCATTGTGTAGGTTGATTAGTACTATTGCTTTGCAGCAAGGAGGTCCTCACTTTAAATCACGGCCTAGGATCTTTATGAAAAGAGATGTCACATTCTCCCTGTGCATCTATGGTTTCTCTTTGGGTACTACAGCTTCCTCCAAATATCCAAAGACTTTACCGTGGCCAATGTACATTTGTGTGATTGTGTGTATCATTGTTGTGTGTTTTGTATGCCTCTGTGTTGCCTTGTGATGGAGTGGTGACCTGTCAATGTTGTAACCTGCTTTCCTGCTGGAGTTAGGCAGGACATCTGCCCTTCAAAGTAAAGGCAAAGTCTTTGTGTTTTGCAAGAAGTTTCATCTTACCTTTTTTCTTGGAAACGATTCCTCTGAAAACTGATTAAATGATTATGGTTTTAAATGTTGCACTCCTCTGATTGCACCGACTGACCTTTTAACATTTCCTTTTAAGCTTCTCTATTATATTTTGGATTGTGCCCAAAACAGTAAAACTTTATCTTTCATCTTTTAACGCATTTTATGCATTCACAAGACAAAGGACTTCAAATATGTATTTAGTTTTCACATGTGGTAAGAAATCGGCAATTGGTATCCATCTCTCCGTTATTCTTTTATCCTTGAAGGGGGTTGATGTCCAGCTCCAGGTGGCCATGCACACACATACTCATACCTAAGGATAATATAGAGCAATCAGTTACCCTAACAGTCATGTGTTTGGACTGTGGAGAAGCAGGAGTAACCAGAATGAGCCCATCTATGCACTCTAGAATATGGAAACTATGCAGAAAGTTCACAGACTGGGATTCAAACCCAATATGGCAAGGCAACGGTGCTATATGTAATTGCTACCATGGTATGAAAACATCTGAGAGACATTCCAGTCTTTGTGTAAAATCTACTTCCCTTTGATCGGTTGTAGCTGGTAACACTTTAATTAAATATAAATCCTCTTAATTTGCTAGTTAATGTACACAGTTATGAAACGGATACTAGATCAGACTGTACCTCAAAGTTACCATAGACTTTCATTGTTGCCAGGGTGATGACCTTAAATATTTCAGCATCTTCGACTCAGTTGTTACTGTTTATTTTAACCACATATTAAATTAATCAATATTTCAAAACAAACTAGTCTATGGAACATAATGAACATGACATTTCTTTAAGCTGCAGTGGTGATGTGACAGAAAAATAGACTCAGCAGGACAAACACAATCTGGATGTGCAGAAATGTGCACCCAAAGCCCATGAAGTATTAATGGAGTCTGTTTTCCTCTGTTAAATGTCTCACCAGAGACACGGTATCAGCCTTATTGCTTTCTCAGGACATCAATACGCTGAAATTTATACCACTTAAAGTAACTCTAGGCCAATCTTTCTGGTTTAGAGGCAATGACATTACATGTATCTCAATTGACTAGGTGTAATGCAGAATGTAAGTGATCCAGTTTAACAGAATTAGGGCATGTTGTACTATTAGACTGAATGCGTGACCGTTCATGCTCACTAAGATTTCATTTTCATGAGTAACTTTTATCACTAACACTGCCTGCTCACCACTAGCTGAATGCTACACAACCCTTTACTGAATGATGCGCAAATGAATTCAAACTACTTAAAAATGATCAAGTAAAATCTAGTTTGGATTAAGCCATATTAAATACCGACTCTTTAAAAGATGCAGCTTGTTATCTCCAATGAAAAAAGGGTAAATGCTTCAATTAGCATCTGAATCTGACCTAATTTTGAAACCATAATTTTAAACATGGATATAAGTGTGCTTAGAGGCTCTGTTAAATATCCCTTAGTTTCTGCACGTATCCATATTAAATCAACTGGCATGTCCCTTAGTAAGCACTTTTATGTAAATAAAACCTGCCCATTTCTCCCTGATTCCAGCCCCCATGATATTAAATGATACAGTAAATGGATGAATGAAAGGACGTTTGTTTGGAAAACAAAGTAAATTTGAAAAAGGATCTTCCACAAACACTAATCACGTGAAAGAAAACTGTCCTGCAGGACACAAAGACAGATGACAAATTCTTAACCATTTTAAGGAATGTTTGTCTAAATTCTCTCACTGTGAACTATGTCTTATTTTTACAGTTTTAATCTTGGTACTCATATTCAAGTATGAATGGTGGTGAACCAGATTTTACCTCTGGGAACTTTCTCACTCACAAGAACAATGTTGACCTGTAAATGAAAAGATACTTGACTGACCTTGAGTTTACAAAAGAATAATATAAAAAGCACATTACAGGAATATATTCTTTCTTTAAACCAAATTTTTTACAATTGCATGTTGAGGTATGTTAAAGATCAAAGTAAAATATATCTGTAATATATTCATGAAGCAATTTTAACAGATGTTAAGGAGATAATTTTTTTTTAGTTTGGTTTTAATCACGCTTAAATATTTCATCAAACAAATTTTTATATCACGCAAGATAACCTGAATAAATCTGTCAGGGACATAGATTTTCATGGCACTATAAACAACAAATATCTTTTGTGGATTTATATTCATATTGATAAGGGTGAGTCGTTTGGCAAAAGCTTTGTTTATGCCAAATGATTCACTAAGCTTGTGTAAAACAAAAACTTAAAACATATTGATGTAGTGTGACATGGCTCAGTGGTAGAGCCAGTACATCATAAAAGGAAGCTACAGGCTCAACTTCAAACCCCAAACCATTTGCGGCAAGTTGTCTCTTTCTCTCTCTGGCATTCTTCCTGTCAAGCTACTTCCAAATAAATATCACCAGTGCCACAAAGCAGCACGGATGGATGGATGGATAAAATCAGCTTCAGTTGCATCATAGCTGACATGGAGTGACATAAAATTATCTTTGAAACTTACAGTGGTTATGTTGCCACGCATAGACACTATGTGATCCTCATTGGTAAAAGCTGTTTTTGTGTCCTGTCTGAGCTGCAGGACAGTGTGACCAGTGGTCAAGTAGCTCAGTGTGGTGAATTAATTGAGGTCATAGAGTGGGAGCTCAGACTACCCATCCTTTGTCTCATTAGCATTCTTCTTTATTCAATATTCTGCAGTGAAGCAGTTGATCAGCGTCATGGTCTTACACCTCTCATCATGCGATTTGTGTTTAAGAAGAGCTCTCATGAAATTTTATTAAAGCATATATTTTGTTTTACGATGCCAAAGTAGCTTTTATTGTAGCTTGTTTGCCCCCAAACAGCACTTGCAGCAGTTTCCTCAATCAGTCGTTGAGGTGTTGAGCTGAAGCACCAAACACCAGGAGAGAAAGGTGATCGCTGACAGTGTTGACTAATCTGCTCTCTTGATCATTAAAGACACTTCCGTGGCTTCACAAGCAAACGCAGCAAACATTAACCCTTCACTCTCAGCCTAAAAGACAAACAAAGGATATCAAATTATCTCATAACCTGAGGGTGGTGTACATCTTTAAAATATTTAGCATCTGCTTTCCTAACATCACACATCTGTCTTGCTGTGTGAATTACAGCTCATTCATGTTACTTTTACCTGTAAGGAAAGGAGTGTGCTGCAGGGATTATTTACTGACACTGGCGTCTATGGATTTGGAGATCAGAGGAAGAACCCCGTGGGGGTGTTAATGCAGGCTTTGGTTTGAGGATCTGTATTTAGTTGCCCTAGTCCAGACCCGCTTCCTTCAAGTGAAGGGAAACGGAGCTTACTGTTACCCATAAGCCCAAGTGTCATTGAATATTTATCATGTATCTGATTTGACGGAGAGAGATTCCTGAGATGTGGCTGTCTCCTCTCCCCTTGAGGGATGCAATTCAACACCCAGTAATAGAAGCCCTAGAATATGCCTGACATTATCAGCCTCTGGGACATGGTTAATTAATTACATGTTGGCGATAACGCTTTGAGCTAACCTCTGCAAATTATTTCACAAGTTTATTTCAACTAGTTTTTTTTAGGCGGGGTCGGGGTTTCCGTAGCAGTACAGTCACAGAGCTGTGTGCATTTATCTGAAAGAATATGAAATGTAGCCAGAACACAGAGAGCAGATTTATCCAACTCTCAGCCAAGTACAGCGTGTTCTTCTGGGGTACTGTTGATATAAATTAGAGAGCTGACAGAGCAAATACCTTTGATTATGTTCAGGGACACAAAACCTGATGGCAACAATTACTTGAAGCAAAGAGGAACTTTTTTGTTTTTTATCTTTTCAATTTCTGGAATAGTTTTTGTAGAGTTGCACTGATTAAACCTTGTCAAAACCAATTTCCAAGACTACAACGTAAGAAAGAAGAAGAAAAAAACTTTAATGGGTTCATTGATTGAGGTAGTATTTTTACAACAACAAAAAAAGATTTTAAAATAGAAGAGCATCCTTGTTCATGCATGAAAGTATATGTCCCTAACCTTTATCTATATTGATTGATATGTCTCTAAATTGATAACAGTAGGAGTTGTCCAAGAAAGGCAATGCCACCACTATTATGAACCAATAATGATTATTTTGTTTGGATTAGATTGTCATTTCAAAATATTTCAGTCAATACTTGCTAAGAAATATATTTTTAGTAGCAAAATTGGCCAACATAAGGGTTCATCTGTATGAGGGTTTATTCTTTGAGGACAGCAAATATTTAAAAACTGTCCCAAAGCAATGGTTCAGTGATTGTTGAAGTGAACACTTTGTATAAGTCGTAAAGTGTGAATATATGCAACATCTCAAAATTGTGTTTATGCTTGTTTATTAGTGATGGGTAAATGAGGCGTCAAG
Source organism: Girardinus metallicus (assembly GCA_903067095.1). Classification (NCBI taxonomy): domain Eukaryota; kingdom Metazoa; phylum Chordata; class Actinopteri; order Cyprinodontiformes; family Poeciliidae; genus Girardinus; species Girardinus metallicus. Next base: position 29,492 of record CAEGAE010012039.1, on the reverse strand, counting down.
AAGTGTTTCAATCCATAGCAAAACTGTATTGACACTGTGTCGATACTGTGTCACTGAATACTAACCCCTGCTGGACATTAAAAATTCCTACAGGCAATGTAGTTAGACTAATTTGATCACTATTGTTTACAAAAAGCCTTGTGCAATGTATGATTCAAGTTTTTGAAAAGTGAAGATCTAATGTTCACTTGTAATGAACAAATACAAGTGAGCATTTGTTCCTGAACCCATAGCTGGATCAGGACAAGGGGTCTTTTTTTTTTCAAATTACCCATTACTGTGGGTTAGACTGATGTGGTAGAGATGTTAAGTAGCCACGTGTTACTTTCCAACTTTTTTTCTTACTGGCCAAAACCAATAACAAAAGTGTGTGAACAGCATGTTCAGGAGCTGTGATTTTCCCCCAGGTCAGAGCTGAAATCAAACACACAGTTTACCATTTTGAATCTTACCAAACTACCACTTAATGTCCAGAGTGGTTTCATTATGACCAACTAATATGTTTTGCTAAACAGAATGTTGTTCCTTTGTCACGTAATACACATATGTTAATTTGCATATTTACTTATGGGCAGGACAGGTCGATCAATGTAGCACCTGTTACTGCACTCTATTTTATGCAGATTGGGATGTATGACGGAAAGGTGCGTACACAGTTTTGTACATCTGAATATTTTTAAGCGCCACACTTTTCCAACTGTGAAAGCTGTGCACTCTTTTATGCGCAAATCCGCTGGTGCTATGTAATCTCTTGCACCAATTTAGCATTCTAACCATTTGTTGGTTAAAAAAGGGAGGAAAAAATCATGATTAATACCATGTAAACCTCTCTTGCAATTAATCTTTCTATTATGTTTTCTACACAGTTAAATATCTTAGAAAACCTGCCACTAAGAAAACTGTCTCAAGTGTATTGTTGCTGATGTAGATGAAAGATGAAACAAAGATGATGACTAACTATTGTTCTAGCCGAGTATTTTTGCTGAGAACAGGGTTTCCAGATGCTTACCTCACATGCAAATAATTAGAAACATGATGAAACGCCAGATGTTTCAGCTTGAATGTAGCTTCGATTAGGACCTAACGTGGTGTTTTGCACAGCTGGTGTGCATGCTCTAAACCTCTTAAGATGGGGAGCTCAGACAAAAATCACTTCATTAAACAGACGTAACACACATACAATGCAGCTTATCTTTGTGTTTGAAAAAAATTGTTAATATTATAACATCTCAGAACAAAGCATAATATTAACAACCTAACTATTCTAGCAAGCGTTCATCAGGAATTTATTAAAAATAGACATTACAATTATATTAAATATAAATGTTCTGACGTTATGCTTTAAGCATGTCAAAAGTGATGTGCTTTCACTTCTTGTCATTTACTGAATTTCAGTAAGATTCACTCCGGTGTGGAGAAGATCAATTTTCGCCAACAGGAACATTAGTGATTCTCAAGGCAGGGGTATTAAACTCAAATCATTGTGTTCTATTGTTTGGCGTGTCATATTGATTATCTCCTGGGTTTCAGCAGAGAGTGAAATATTGTAGCCAAGAGCGCTGCGCACAAAGAGTTGGATGCATTTTCAAGCAATTTGCAATATTTTTGCAAACCGATACAATAGACTGCATCCATTGTTTTGTTCTGTCTGGTGTGAATGAATAGCAAATAGTTGTAAGCACTAATATTAAATGCCAGAACAAGAGGCAGCATATTTACAGACGGAATGCTGGTAAATCCCTTCACCATTTTATACCCTCTGTTTCTGCACAGCATTTTATTGGTAGAGTTAAAGTGGAACAAGCATTACTGCAATATGTTAATTTAGTAACATTTTACAGCCCAACCAAGACAGCACACAAGGAATAATGTTCCATCTTTAATCTGCAAGCTCAAATCCTCAATATTTTATAGCAACTGTTGAAAAGCCATCTCTGAAGACGGCACAGCAGAGTCTGTATGGCAGAGCGGTTCTGTGTTCACAGAGATCTGTCGCTCATGGTAACGATGATGAAGTCCCTGTTCAGCTAAAATCAATATTCTGAGCCACGAGTCACTTCTGCTACTCCGTCTCTTGAATTAGACACAGCAGTCACTGAAAGAAAATGTCCTTTTTTCTGAGATGCAATCAGTCTGGCTGAGAACAAAGAGTTTGCTGAATATCATCCTGTTGCATCAGAAAATACAATCTGATAAAAGTGACCTTTCTCTAAAATGGAAATTTGAATAAATAGCACTTTAGCCGTTCAACACAGCCGTCTCTTTAAAAAAAAAAACAAAAAAAAAAACTTTCTTTTGTTTTCATTTTTGTTTCATCTAATTAGGCAAAATGTTGGAGTTCCTATTATTGATTTGGACTAATTACAAAATCATAGTTTTCTATGAATTTTAATTTGACCAAAACAAAGGCTTGGGCCCAATTACATGACAAATCAAGTAAAAATGTAGCCTCTAAAGAATTCTTAAAAAACCATCAATACTCAAAACCATATTAGCTGTCATCTTTGCATGCAGCTAAGTGGATTGGCACAATGATGGACAGACCTATTTCTCAAATTGACCAAAAGCAATAATCATTTGCTATAAAGCTGCCCACTGGTGGTCCATGAGAATCTATCCTTGAACCATTGATGTTTGTGTTTCACATCAGTGATTTCCATATGTATGTTATAGTGGTAACAAATGTATGAAGATGCTACTATAACTTTCAAACATTGTACAAGTATGATTGAGGATGCAAATTAACTCATCATGCTGCTTGCAACTTAATGTGTTTATAGCAGTCAGATTTTTTTTTCAGTTACTCATGCTGATTGTGTTTCTGCATTTTTCGCATAATGATTTTTGTATCATGAGAAAGACAACTCATTTTGGAATGAAATTAACCGTGAGTTGCAGTTGATTCTACATTATGACGTGAAAAAAAGTTCAGATTTTACCTTTAAAATTTCAAATTCATACAGAAGACGGAAATGAATAGAATCAAAAAAGATGTATTTGTACTCTAAGATACATTCATTTATAATTTTCTGTTTAATGACCTGTTTACAATACAGTATTGATAGTTTGAAAACATATAAAGGTATGAAATGGGCAAACATTTCAATATTTTGACTTGTGACTTTTTGCTTAAATGGAAAAGGTCCATTTTAGAGCCTTTGTGATTTTAATTGCTATTTTTGTCTAATCTAAGCCAAACTTCAGTGTTCTTGTTGCTTATTTCAGCTAACTACTAATTCATGTTAATCCAGGGATTGTAATTGGACTACAATGGAATTGGCCCAATTACACCACAAATCAAGCAAACAACAAAATAAAAAGGGGTGAAGATCATTCTTTTAACATATATTTACTATTTAAATATAGTGTTTTCTGCTGCAAATGGTAAATTATATGAATTAAAATCTTGTTTTATTCAATCATTTGGGTCATCACTTGTATTGTATTTTCAGGTTGACTCTGTGATACCTACCCAGGGACAACATTTGACTGGTCCATTTACAAAGCTGTTCATTCTTCCACGTAATTGCACTAATAAACTAAACTAAAAAGTTTATTTGGCCTTTACTGCATAGGTTCAATTGGTATGTTCTTGTTTTTTATTATTATTTATGGGTTTTTGATAAAAAAAATAGCATAAATCTATCACACTGATGTATTGATATATTTATTAAGAATGAATCATCATAGGTGGAAGTACATAAGCTGAAAACGGTGCAGAAAATATGCTTATTTGCCCCCCGCCCCAAGTCAAAGAGCTCCTGTAAGCCCCATGTTGTTTATCCCCACTGAGCTTTTGCTCTGAGTGAAACCTGCTATTATCCTCAGTTCCCTGGTTGAGTTATTCATCTGAGTCTCCTGTCGTCTTTTCTAAATAAAAAGCCTGCAGCGCCTCACCGGCTTCCCAATCAGAGAGCACTGCAGGGTCTCTCAAAAAGCTAATGGTCACTCTGGGGTCTGTCAGCCTTCTCTGAAACTCATCCTTTGTGCATACTGTGCTTCAGTTTCACCCCCGCTGCCCCTCACCTCATGGCAAATGTCAGAGATTATTGATTCGACTGAAAGTGACAAAGTGCTCACCATGATGACTTGATTTATGCACCTCAACAAAATGAATAAAGCTCATCTTCTACACATGCTGCATTTGGATACTTTGAATATCTTCCTCTTTATTGTAAGATTGTTTCAAACTGTATTTTTTACAATAAGATAGCCAACTAAAACTTGCAGACAAGTTCATAGATGCTTCTCCTGTGACGAACATGCCATTTGTTTTCAGAAACAAGCACGAGAATTATTTCAGATCAGGTTTTATGGATACAAGCTGCATGGATATTAGGGGAAATCATTAAAGAAACAGTCTGCACATTTTAGATATTAGCATTCTGAGCAAAGATGTAATTTTATTTAAGAATAACTTCTAATGCAACTTTTCCTTTCTTTTACAACATTGTTTACTAAAGCTGAATGGGTCAAGGCAATTATAAATAGTTTTTTATGTCGCCATTAAATTGTCGTTGTGAAGACAGATACATAGCTGAAATGAAGTAGCAGACATTTGATCATTCATTTATTTTGTTTACAGCTAAATGCTTGAAATCTTGCCTAGTTGTTTTATTTTCTTTTCCCACAAAATATCTAAAACATTACAATTTAAGGAACATTATAATCTTATAACATAAGAATGTGTGTTGTAAAGTGCAATCTAAGGTATACTAAAGGCTGTTGGATAGCAGACTCCAATCAGTTCTTGAAAGAGTTCCTATCCACGCAAAACTGCAGATGGAGTCATGGAAGATTGGTTGAAGGCGTTCTGTGGTTGATCAAGCCAGAGAAGGAGGTACCTTTATTTTCACTAGGCATCCAGTCCTTGCTTACCCAAACCAAGAGCTGTGCAGGCATTTTTGCCACAAGTCTGAGCTTGGCAGACTCCTTCTAGGTGGTCCTTTGTCAACAGTGCTGTTTTATAGAATTCATGTTTTTGAAAATGAAAGCCCCCAAAAAATTAATCTGAAATATAAGTGTTTGATGTCATCTAATTTAGTTTAATTCCATAGACTGGTAGGGCTCACCCTTACAGATAACGTTAAGAGTTTATTTATCTGGGCAGAGCTCGGACTAGAGCTGCTGCTTCTCCACACCAAAAGAGGTCATATGAGAGGGTTTAGCTATCTGATTGGAATCCCTCCAAAACAGTTTGTAGGGTTTTCTCAGCACATCGGGAGTAGATTTAGAGTCCACTGAAGGAACCATTTATCCTGTCTTGCTTGGAAAAACTTAAAGAATGAACTGGAAAGTGTCACTGGAAAAAGATATGTCTGGATTTCTCTCTCTAACCTGTTGCACACATGACCTGGCCCTGGCTAAAGAGAAGACAATGAATGGATATGCTGCAACACATTTGTTTATTTTATTTATTTATTTATTTAAGTCCACTGGATCTATGTAGAGCAAGGAGAACATTTTCTGGCAGTAACACTGCAGAGTCCAACTGGTAGTTTCTTCTAACTAATTCTTTTCTTTCAGTGATAGTGTGCATTCTTTACACTTTGCGACAGTGTTGTTAAACGCCAATTAGTGTCAGTAGGCGTAAAGATAAATACTTAAATGACGGTCACCATACAAATTTAATTGGTGTCCATAACCAGATCGGAAGGAATAACAGACAAACGTCACAGTGTCCAAAATAGTGAAAAGAACAAGTGGATTTTGGCATCTGACAAAGATGTTACATTTCCATATTAAATCAGTGAACAAATGTGTGGTCACATAAATGTCAGTCATTATTTGCGAAACCCCATGTGCTTTTTGTCATGGATAAAGAAATTGAGTATTTTAAACTGTTTCCTAGTTCATCAGAATGAAACAGAATGAGAAGACATTTATCAGACATGTAATGGCTACACCTCGTTGCACCGAATTAAATTTGCATGATGCCCAGTTCCTTGCGTCTTGCATGGCTGGTATCTAATTGTTTCTGCTGAGAACTTATTAGGAGTCACTTGCCTGGAAATTCTCACAGGAGGATCATTGCAGTCATCTGATAACCTTCACGTTCCCTTACAGGAGAGCTTATACAAAATTCTTTTACAGAGACAGCTAGAACAAAAAGCCTCTGATTTCCCAGAGGTGAAAGGATTTTAGTATACCTGATTATGAATGTAGCACATCTTTGTATCTCCAGCATCCAATGAAGACAGTGGGGCTCAGTGACATGTTGCGGTTATTTTCCTTAAAATACAAAGAATAAGAGCTGCACCTGTTATGTTACTGAGTGATTGTCTTATTATGTGCATACCGTCTTCAGACATATATTCTGACCTTTGGTGATTCGAACTTGAACATGCTTTGATTGAGTGAGCCTGGAAGCATGATCATGGTTTTCCTGCAGCCATTAGCTCACTGTTTGCCCTCTGACTACACATCCACATGGTTGCTCAGGGGAGCACTTCTCTGTAATGCTATATGCATCCACTGCATCTTTACCCCTCATTACTTTACTCCTCAAAGACCTTTTCTGCAACCAATAGATGCAGCAATCTAAGAAGGACTTTTAACTCTTCATTGTATCACACAATGAGCTGTGAAGCGTAAAGGGCTGACATTTTGATTAACTTTCCAGATTCTTTTTCCTCTTAATTGTTGAGCCAAATGCAAATGAGCTACAATCTCCTGTAGGCTTGATTGGATGTAATTATTATAATTACATAATTGGTTCCAATCAAGATCAATCAAATCACTTTTAATAGAATGGTCCCATCTTAAATGATCATAAACTGCGAGTAGCATCTTTGTTTTTAACATCTGCCTTCATTATCTTTCAGTAATTCTAATTTAATTGTTTTTTATCATATTTTTACATTTTAACTGTATGGTAAACATGTTTAAATGTAAATAGTAAATTGGTGTATGCTATAAAGCAAAATGTAGATATGAGCTCTGATTTTATTGAGCTGACTATGGCTTGAACTATTCAATATGGTATTTGTGATTTTTGACAGCTACATCTCCTTGGTGTGAAAAGGATCCAAAACAGCATTAGTGTCTGTCTGATGGCAAATTGGAGGATTTTTTTTTTTTTCATATTTTAATGTACAACAGATGGTGCAGGTTATCCTGCTAAGGAAGCTTATGAAAGTCATGAGTCTGACATAAATATTCATGCACACAACTTAATTAGGTGACATTTTAATAATTGTAGCAATAAAAGCTGAAGTAACATTCAAATACTATTAGGAGTAAAAAATAAAATCACATTAAGATTATGTTTTAGGAAAATAACCTTATGAAGTAAAAGTTTATAGTTTACATATTTGTATCATATTTGTAATTATTGACGTGAGGATTTAGTTCACCTAAAATAGCTTACAGTGTAAGCCAGATATTTACGTACACTCCATAAAAACATACATCATATAACCATCTTTTTCTCACTGTCTGTAAGTAGTCTTTAACAATTTTAGGTTAACTAGCATTACCAATTTTATGTCTGTTTAGTAATGAATAGAATAACGGAAGATAAAGACGTCATTTAGATCTTTTTTTCTTTCTTTCTTCAGAAAATGTTTAGACTGAGTTGACGCCAAACAGTGAAGAAAAATAAGGTTATGTGTTTAAAATAGTGTATGTACATTTCTGGTGTCAAAAGGAAAAATGTATGGTTGTGTGGTTACTATAAAGTATTAGTTACTAAAGAGCAAAGACGACTCAGTTTAGCATGTTTGATTCAGAGATATAAAACTTAACTTCAGCCCAAGAGTTTAAAACCAGAAAAACTAAAATTCACAAAAAAATCAATTGTTGGTCCTGTAAAAGGTTTTGGTTAGATCTGATTAAATACATTATGTGTAATTGCCCCAGTGACAGCAATACCTGTTCCTCTTTTCAGAGTCTCTGTGCCTGGAGGCTTTCACCTGCAGCATGATGATTGATTGCCATTTCTATTTCATTTTGGAGTCAGGTTATAGAACAGACAAACGAGGTGTGGGTGGAAGTTTCCATTGTGTGCGTGGGGTGTTGAATGCCGGGTACACGGCATCACAGTTTGAGTGACATTTAATACCTCGACATTATTTTAACTGACAGACAATTTGCTATTATTGTGTCACTTCTAAAAACAGAATTCTGTCAGAGGAAATAATTAAATCAACCAGAACCCACAAATTAATGCCTGAATTCTTGTAGAGTAAATGGTTGTTTTCAGCTGTTATATTCTGGTCTTTTTCGCTCATTTAATAACTGTTGTGTGTTGTGTGACAGCCTACAACTTGACAAACTGACTGGTTTTTCTGTGCCACACAGGGGAGAGTCATAGAACTCAGCAGAAATAATGTTTAAGTGCTGCATGATGATCAATGTGATGATATTTATGAGGAGCTCAGGAGCGATTTACCTCTGTGGGCTTCAGCTGTGGTTGTTTCATGTCCGTCCAGGTGGACTACCAAACACATCCATCAAGTGATTGTGTTGTGAAGTAAAATCAATGCTTTCCTAAATAAATTATGTTGTTGAGTCAAAGGTGAATTTAATAGAAGGTGTTAAGAGAGCTGATGGAATTAGCACTAATCTAATCTGACAAGGGTCTTTTTGTTTATCCTGATCATAGACTTTCAAGGAAATAAGCTGTTTTTTCTGCAGCCATTATGATCTTCTATGAGTAACAGAATAATGGTTTAACTGAGAAAATAATTATTTTCACACTCACTGCTGTTGACTGTGTTGATGCATTGAATGAAATTAACGATAAAGCCATTTATGTAGAAATAGGTTCTGTTGGGCTAGAACATGCAAACTGCTCAGTTGATTGCTGGTGTATAGCTGGTTGTTCTGTAATGGAGTCATTATGTAATTTTTCTAGCCAGCAGCCAGATTGAGTTGCACCGATGTTCTAATGGTACACAGAAAATTGAGTTTCAATGTGTGCATCTTTTATCATCATTTTGACTAAACAGAGATGTGGTTAAATTGTCAAAGATTTGTTATAGTCAAAAAACACAGCTCTGAAAATGTAATATTATAATGTGAGCCATGTAAGAGACAAGGTTTTTTTTTTTTTTTTTGCTTTTTCCATTAATATGTGGAAAATTTCTGAGGTTTCTGCTTTGACACTAGAAAGGTGACTGAGTGCAAGTAAATGGTTGTTCAATTAGTAGAGTTAAAAATATTATTAATTTTTAAAAACTTGATTACACATGAGTTCATAAGTTTAAGGACACACTTACATTTTGGTAGGTCAGCATAGTTTGAATCCTGCAATATTCACTGCAATATTTGTTTTGCACAATATCACTATCAAAAAGGGGTTACCTTCATGCAGTTTTTAATGGACTCTATTTAAAATATACTGGAACTCGCTGTGGACCAGTCTACTGTTTTGATGCATGCACAAAATCTTCTTCATTTTGGCCTAAGATTATGTCACATTGCTATCAAGGTATGTATCCTACAAAATATTTCCAATAGGTAAACTCAATGCCTGCTGGGTCAGCATACTAGAGAGTCTCACTCCCACGACAGGTTATTGTTGGAAATAATGCATCAATGGGACTTCTTACTGCATTTTTAAGTTTTTCAGACATGTTTTAGTAACACTAACAATAAAACATCTAGGCCTTAAAATGTGATTTGATATTTTTTAACTCGTTATTTCTTTATTTTGCCAATGGGAAAATACTCTTTCAATATCTGGTGAAACAACAGTCTGAAAATAATCTCAAGTTTATAGTCAACACAGTCATTTTCTTCTGTTTGAGACTCATTTTTTCTTTAGCCAAAAAGGTCATTGCTAAGGGTAAAAACAACAAGGTTAGGGTTAATCTTCTATAAGGAATGTTAACAACAGTAATAAGTCATTATTAAAGATGATGGAGAGGTTTCCAATTAGAAAGTGGCACAACAGGCATGTTAAAGTTCAACACAGTTGAAAGTCTGCACTCAAGTACTCCATGTGAAAATGCTGCTGACTGTTGTTTTATCACTGAACAATTACTGGCTGGTCTGGTAAGCGCACCCCTCAGGAATTACTTTGTATATGAGATAATCAGCAATAAAATGTCCATATGAAGAAGTTTGTGTTTTCTGTCCATAAACAACAAAACCATGGCTTCCTCTATAATTAAAACATGTGATTCAAGGTGATGAACCTATTGAACCATGTTTAAATAAATACACTATGCAGAACTATGCTTCTACGGTCTTGTAATTTTTTATATTACAAGACCATAGAAACAGAATCTGTAATAAAAATACAAAATAAAAACTAAGGTCCATAGTTCTGATTTAATGAGAGCACACTAGTCTGCCCTGGATGGGGCCATGGTTGAAAGGTTGTTCTGGTTGCTTCCTGGGCTTAGTTCTGCTACGCACATGGGTCAGCGTACCAGCGAGCTGTAATTACATTTGGCTCTCACTGCCACAACAGGATTAGGTTATTGTTGGCCAAGAGGCCCTTTATAATTGTCCCTGATTACCACTCACCATTTCAGAGCAAAGAAAGGTCAGTCAGTCTGCCATTCAGACACCCTTTTGGCCCATAATCCCTCTGCAGCCTGTGCAAGCTGTTATCCCCTCCCCCATCTACACCTCTGACAGAGCTATGTGGAGGCATTATTCCTCTCTGTTGATGCCAGAATCCTAATTGTTCCTGTTTTCACTTAACTGATCAATGGGGAGTAAAAGTAGAAACAAATCTGCTGAGGCATTTCCTTAGAATACAGATCCTTACATTCCTTATCTTGCGCTTTAGATACGTTATCTTGTTTGGCATCATAATCGAATAGCCTCAGCAGAGGGGCATTGTCTGAAAACCATGGCTTCCTCTATATATATGTTTTTTTCTTTTTTATCAGTTTTAACCTCATAGCCTTCATAGAGCTTTAACAAATTTCTCCAGGCTTACTGCATCAAAAGCTTCTCCCTTTTGATGCAGGTTTTCCTTTTAATCTGAGCTCTCTCCCTCCAGAGGGGAAATTGTTCTTGTTAATCTTACATCATTAAAGGCTAATACTGACAACAGTATTTGCACAGTCATGCTGCATTGGGTTTGTTGTTTTTGATTTTGTGTCCTCTTATCATGTCCACAGTTTTGTTATTTATTGTTTCTGAATTTGGTTCTGTGACATTATCTTTGCTCTTGTTTTCGTGGCTTTCCTAAACAGTTGATTTTTTTAAATCCTGTTTTGATGAGTTTATTTAGAAAGAAGGTAATGTTTTATTGTTATCAAGTAACAAACAAGGAAGGCTTTGAAATAAGGTAGGAGTTTTTATAATCTAGAAATGCAATGGGAGGCGGCTGTTGACAGTTAGCAATAGTAATTGTGACGATATGTTAGAGATCACGAGATCACTAAATTTGATGCTTAGTTTGGATATGACAATCTGATCTCAAATTTTTTACAATATTGTTACCATTTACCAAGATTTAACTACTAAACATACATGATGAACACACAACAGCCGGTTATTAATTTTTTGCAAACACACATTTAAATTTTTATTTTTATATGAAGAAGCAGATATGTATTGAGCAGATTAGAATTTTTTTATCTGTTTTTGATAACTTGTTTCCCCCTCCATTAAAGTTGTTTAGCTGCTTTAAAATGGAGAATGTAGATTAAGACCCATAAAAGATTCAAGGTGAAAATTCCCTTTTTCAGACTCAACAGGGAGTGTTCTCTTCTAGGTTTAGCCAGGTCACCTGCTGAGTGTAATGTGAATGACCCAGTGTGTCTATTTATTCCCCAATTTGTTCTGCAGTTTGTCTGGACCCCATAAGGTGCCTTTGGTTTAAAGCCAAGCCGCCTCTGAAGCTCACTGAATCACCTAGCTGCTTGAGAAACAAAGATTTATCTGCACATATGTGAGGCGCAATGGGTCCTTAGTCACGCTGTGTATTTTATCCCTTCACATAGTCAAAACTATTTCAGCTGCATAAATCTCACATTTTCACATTATGTCTATGCACAAACACTTGAACATTATGATTTTCATCCTTTGGTCAACATAGCATTAATTTCATACACACTGAAAGCCTCCTAATTTATTCAGGGCATTATGGACAGTTGTTTTGTTTTTTCAGTTACCATCTCCAAACTATCACCTAAACTGCCACTCCAACTTCATTTCCTGCCAGGGCCCAGCACAGGCTCTCCCTCATCTGACCTTTCACACAGTAAACCTCATGAATGGACAATAGTGCCCTTCACTCGGGCCCCATGACCACAGCAAAGCCTGCAGCTGGAGCACATAGCAAGGCTTCCATGGCCTGAGGGCACTCTTAACAGCTGAGAAAGATCACTAAACTGCCAAGGGGATTTTTTTTTTGTTTTTTGCTTTTAGAAAATTCTCAAGGAATCACAGATGTGAAGGACGAAATGTGGCCTTCACAAAATGTGTGAGGATCAAGAGTTGGGGCTGTTTGTGAAATGCAGAAGAGAGGCAGCCTTTAACAGGTGCAGAGGGGGGTGAGGGCTGAGTCTGCTGGACATCAGGAGGATGAACTCCTGTTTAGCTCCGGGCTATTTTTTTTATCTACAAAAGGAAGTAGAGGATTGAGGGAGTTATAAACAAACTAACTTTCTTGCTAGATGTTAGAAAATATAACAGAGGAGTGAGCTTTTGGATGACACAGTGGAAAATAAAACCGATTACAAAAAGTGATGGGCTAATTAAGTTGCAATTTGTTTGCAAATTTATGGGACATAACTCGGTTGCATACTAGAAGTTTCTTAAATAAATTAGGAAAAAGACAACTTCTGAGAGTAAAGAGACACAAAGCTTATAGTTTGAGTAATTAGTTTAGAACCAAACATTTTGCTTGGAGAAACTGATTTCCTATATTGTTTTTAAAACAGAATTCTAGAGTACTCTCAGAGAAAACTTAAATTATTTAGAAAATATATTTTATTATCAACACATTCAATTGAAAAACGGATTATTTTTTTAAGAAGTTGCCTTAGCTGTTTAGCCAAACATTTGTTAGCTGACATAAAATAAAGGCCAAATATCAAATAGAATAAAATAAAATATTGCCATGCAATGATGCGAGCTGTAAGTTTAGGTGGATCGATATCAACTTAAGATGAGCAAAAAAGAGGAAATGATAAAACATTTAGTGTCTAGATGTGCAAAGTTGGTGGAGACATATTCCAAAAATACTGCTGACTGTATTTTTGTAAAACATATTCTTTGAAGTGTTAATTCAGTTGGACTATTTACAATTGCATGCCACACTTTTCAGCAGCAACGTTGTGGCTCAGATACAGCTTTTTAGTTTATTTGTAATTGTTTATCTGGTTGATGTCATAATAATCCATCGTAAGCAAAGTAGAATATAATTTAAAAAACCAGCAGCAGGTGTCTTCTATGGTTTGCATTATGACAGTTCTGCTTTTCCGTGAAACATTGTCATCTCATATATAGTTCCTAAATCACTGTAAAGAGATGTCTTTTATTTCATTTTTGTATTTTGTTTTTTTTTATGAAATCTAGTAACATACATCCTCAGGTTGCATTTAGTTGTGTAACATCAGGAAAAAAAGGAAATGCAGACTTTCATTTTGGTCGTATAATAATGAATACTTATTAGATTTGACTGGAGCTCCTGACATCAAACGAAACTGGCTGTCCCCAGAATCCCCGTTTGGTAATTTCAAACTTGTTGTCCCCCCTAAAGGGTTTTTAATTAGTTGAGAAAATCAATTACGATTAAATTACAAGCTACCTCTCTTATCTTCTCCAGCCAGTGAGATATTTGGTTGTTTGTGCTATAGGGCAAATGAAGACTAAAAATCTATGTGCAAATGAAAAGCAGGAAGAGAGAAAAGTCACTATTTAATAAGCCCATGAGAGCTGAAAAAACTCTATTAAAATTCTGTCATCATCCACATCATCATCGTCGTCGTCGTTGTCATTATCACATGGTTTCTTTTATACATAGTACTGTAATGACATGCTGTCCAAGAAGCCATTTACTCCAGCCAGCCTGGCTGCACTGCAAAGTCATCCAAATACTTGGCTGCGCCCCCCTCTTTGCCTCGCCAAATGAGTTTTCATTAGCATAATGGTGTGTGCTGCTGCTTGGTGATTTCTTTTAATCAACCCCGGAGTCAGTGGTAATTAGTGACAGACGACTAATGGAAACTCTTGGCTTCCTTTGACTTATTGTCGGCTCACTTGATGCTAAAAGGAATATCAGTGGCAACTGAAAATAAGAAATGAATTAACATTGTGGGATAGTAGGTTGGTTAAAATATGAAGAATTCTGTGCATTTTTTTCATTCACCTGAACAAATGTCTTTGACACATTTTTAGCTTTTTTGATCCTAAATTGGAAATGACCAAAAAAAAAAGCTACTATCTTCTGAGCCAATTGGAGGAAATTGACATTCTTTATATAGCTTCCATTTTTGACAGCGTCTCGCAGCTTTGTATCTCCACAGAATGTGTGATGATTGGGGTTTTGAAAGGTAATAGAAGGAATAATATCCAGCAGTGCAGGGACATGGAGTGAAAGACTCAGTGACCTGAGAAGAGCGAGAAAAAGCTGTTAACATTCATAGTCTTAAAAAAAATGGAATCAACTTCAGAATACATTACAAAGCATCAATGGTTGCAAGGACAGGAAAGGTCATGGAGCTCATCTGTGCACGCTGTACAAGAGAAGATGGGATGTAGGACTGCAGAATGTCAAATTCTAAGTACTACGATATGTTGCAGTGAATAGCAGCTACTTTAAGTGACATTAATGTGTTATTGCTTAGCAAAAATCAACAATATGGTATTCAAAAAGGTTTTACATTGCAAAAATGTATCTTTCCTTATGACAACTGAGAGACAATTTATGCAGAACAGAATTCAAATAATAACATTAGTGACAATAATGTGATAAAATGATGTAACAGTTCAGAATCCACAAACACTTTTTTTCCGGAAAGCTGCCTCTCTAAACTTTGTTTTGACTAAATCATAAAATCCAGCTGGCTAGCAGAAGTGGGCTGGAAGACAAACAGTCTCTGGAGATGAAACCTAAGAATCCAAAGGTTGATTCAAGATACACTGCAATGCATTTTTAGTTAGTTTGTTTTTGGGGGCATTAATCAGCTAGACAGATAATGTGTGGTCACCTAGATTTGTAAACCCACCCGCTGTAGCCACTGACCCATCTCCCCTTAGAAAATTGTAAGCCGCCCACCTCCCTGATTCTGATCCTCACTTTGCTGCTCTTGTCTTTGATAGAGGAGGTTTAAAGATCATACAGCCTGTGTAAAAAAGAGAGCTAATCTGTCCCGACACTGAGGTCGATGTTGTCCTGGACTTAGAAGTGCTTGACTCAGACTTGTCCTTTCGACAGAGGTTCCACCAAGATGTGTTGCAGCAGGACTGCAAATTACCAAAGCTGTTTAATCACGGATTGATAAGAACAATAGTTACTCAGGGAAACCTGACTAACACACATTTACCGCCCAGACAAGCAACCTCCGCAACGTCATTCTTTGTCATGCTGTTTGCTTTGGGTCCAACTGTTTCTTAAACATACATACATCACTCACCCTTAGACATAGAGACCCACGAAGAGAGCCTACACTTGACTAAGAAGCACAAAAAACTTTGATTTCGCTTCCATGACTTCTGACCCTCATCTTCAAACAGACCCTCTCTTTACTTTCTCAGACCTCCTATTTAAAATTACAGCAATGCAGGCTTGAGTTTGCACAGAAACCCTGCCCCGCCCGCTTCTCCTTCCTTCCCAGGGATTCAGTATTTCAACACAACCCAGGAGGCTGGATGTATAAACATATATATGTATATATGAGAGCAAGAGCCACACCCCGCAGCTGTGCACCTGGAACTGCTCCCATTCCAGCATGGCAGTGAACCCACACACCTGTTCGCACCTGAGGCTTGTGCCTCTGGTCTGCCACCTCCCCACCTCCTTTTGTTGCATCCATCAACTCCTGAGACTGACACAAGCTGAAAAGGCAGGGGGTTGGGAGAAAAAAGCAAGGTGTCAGGACTCTTCATGCCTCGTCAGAGTAATGTCAGGTATGTTGAAGTCAGAGCAATGTTAAACAAACAATTTCTAAAGGTTTCCCTTTGTGTTTTGATTGAATATTTGCCGTATTTTTCATTTCACTGTGCAGCCTCACTCATCCAGTTAAACAAGCACCAAACACAGCATGATGTCGGGGAAAGAGTGAAAGAACAATTCACTGGCTTCAAAAGCAGCAAAGAGTTGATCATGTAGAAAATAAAGTCTTTCAAAGTACCAACATGTTCATTTTGCAGCATATATTTTTTTTTTGCAATTAGATACGCAAGTCAAAAATATTCCAAAACCCTTTTTCAGTATTTGGCATAATTTTAATCATTCTGGTATAAAACGCCAGTACCAAAAAAACTTTATTAAATATTTAGCTGAAAGAGCTATGGATTAAAAGATACCTATATTGACTTCTCTTTAGATTCAAACATTGGGTTGGAACTTAAAAAACTGAATTGGAGCTTCTGTAGATATGAAAATAAAGCAAAAATTTCTATGCTTTCACAATAATGGAAATAATGTTTTAGAAAACAAACTAATACAGGTCACTGGTTTAAAAAAAAATTAATATATTTGAATTAGTTTATGAAGTAGGCTATCAAATAATTGATACTCAAAATACTCCCATACATTTTCAGCAAGAAATAAATAGCAAGCAGATACAAATATAGCAATCATCATAAAAGTATAAAAATATTTTTAAATAGGCAATCCACTTGCATTGCCTATTACTGTAAAATGTGAACAGTTTCATGGCTGCATGCTGTGAAATCCATCTGAGCACCTGTTGGTCTCACATGTGTGTCAGTTTACCAAAATGGCACCAGCATTCTTTGCTAATGACTTTCCCAGCCCAAACATACCAGGGAGAAGCAACGTTTGCTGCTCTCCTTCATGCTTGCTGACAAGTTTTCTCTGGTTTTTTACCTGTACAGACTAAGACTGGGAGATCATTGGAACATGTAAATACCACAAAGAAAACAAGAGATAAGTCTAAAACAACTTGTCAAAAGCCTCATTAGAGCAAGATAGTCAGTGTATGTTTCCTGTACTCGCTTGAATTAACACCAACAGTTTGTTGTATTTGAACCATGTCAGCTCATGGTTGAAATCTTTAAGTACACACAATTTTTCCCCTTCTTTCTCAGTATAGAACTAAAGGTTTCCATCTTTGTGTTATCACATAAGCTGCTGAATATAGCACAGCATACATGATCTTTGAATGGTAGCCTAACAATGTCGCTAAAACAAATATGAAAAAAAAAAAAACATCCACATTAGGTCAGAGTAATCACGAGACATAAAAAAAGCAATTAAACCAACATATTGCTGCAATTTTGCCCATTATATGAAGGAGAGAAAAATCAACATTTATATTTCAGAAATGAAAGGAATGTTACAAAAGATTTGTTTTAATATACCTAAATAAAATGTTTAACTTTTATTTCTTAAATAAAAAATTGCATCATGTTAATTTAGAGAAGGAAAGAACGATAGGACAGGAAAAGCTTTACATATTTGCAGGAACTATGTGTCCCTTTTCTACTTAACACACATTATTTATTCTTGTGAGTAGATTATAAACATTTTTGTCCATATCTAAATCATCAGTGATACTACTGACTCATTTATTACATTGATTGACACAAAAAGACATTAAAGTCAAACTCAAATTGTATACAAGATCCTCACAGACTATAAAAGAGGTAAAAATATAAAAGGACCCTCTACTCACGATAAAACCAGTTTCAGTAACAGAAGACAGTTCAAGTGCTCTGTCTTCTGGTTCTTCTCCAGTTAGCATTTGTGATGCAAGACCACACAGACAGCTCTTTTACTCTTGCAAAATCAGATTTTTTTTTTTTTTGTTCCAAAACTAAGAACTGAAATACATAATCTGGAGCTGACTCAACTGCTGTCAAGATTTTTTGCAACATAGCAACACAATAAAAGAACAAAATCTATCCAGTAGCCCTTTTAATGAAGCTTTTGTGCATCTAGAACTGGACAGTAATTTTTGAGAGCAAATTCAGTTCAATTCAAAATGACTTTGTTAATCCCACAAGGAAATTAAATTAAACATGTTAAGTTAATCATTAAATGCAATATTTCCCTAATAACTAGGCATTTTTCATATGTTGTAAGTGAAATAATTTGCCAGTACTTTTCATCAATATTAAAGAAATATTAACTAAAACAAGTTCCTACCTCTTGCTGAAAAGTTACTTATAAGTTAGTTTTGTTTTGTTTCAAGTGTATTAAAATATTTGCCATAAAAACTAGATAAAAACACTATTTTTGCAATGTAATCAGTAACACAACTAAGTCTTGATTTCATTAATTACCAACACCAGGACATGTAAGAATTTTGTCCATCCTTTTAATTTTATTTTTGAGAACTCCATTAATTTTTTTTTTTTTTTTTTGCTTTTTAAATTTCTGATAAGTTACTAAAAGAGAACGATGCACCAGAACACTGTTACACCTGCAATACATACGCACGATTCAGAACAGCGACACAACATGCACGCTTCAAGCACGCGACATGACTTGATGGTCCACAAAATACCCTGAATTTTCTCATGTTTAGACCAAAGAAATATCTTTTTCTAATACATAAGCCTATGTGGAAAGAAAGAAAAATGCTGTGACAAAAACCTGAACCTCAGTCAGCACTCAAACCATAAATCACCAGTGTCAGGAGTAGAATAGAGCTTGCTGTCTCTGTACTGTTTACATTTTGGAATAAAGTTCAAGTCTGCAAATCTAATCAGCAGCAGTAAAACAGTTAAGTGTAAAATGGGGAAAGTCATAGTGGAGAGGAAGACAGCAATGCTGGTTGTGTTAATCATAATGGTAACCAAATCTCCAAGCAACCTATCATGTTCTGTGGGCAAAAATAAAACTTTCAGTCTAAAGCACATGTGTCAAACTCAAGGCCTGGGCAAATCCAGTCCGCTATAACTTTTTATGTAGCCACCTAGACTCCAATGGGACGCATAAGTAGGACCTTCAAGATAACAGTTGTATAACTTAAATAGGATTTTATCAATCAAATCAAAGCATTTTTTAAGGTATAGTGAATACCTAATTATGAAACTTAATAAGTACTTGTCGAATGTAGAAAGAGTTATTTACTCATATTTTAGCAGTTTATTAGTGGGTAGGTTTAGCAATACATTCTGCCTTTTGAGTACATTTGTGAACTTTGATGAGGCCCAAAATGAAAATGAGTTTGATACCCCTGGTTTAAGCTGTTGAATAGCACAGAATGTTGCAGTGTAATAGATATCTAAAATCACACAGAATTAAATATAAAAACATCTGACTATGTGTGACACAAGCAATATGGAGACTGAAGCTGCGATGCAACATGCAGCTTTAGCAGCAAAACCTCACAATCTGCAAGAAAGGGGGCCACAGCAAAAAGTCCTGACCTTTGACTCTCCACAAAGAAGTCCCCAGACTGTGGACCCATTGAACTGAGGCTCTTCAGAGGTTTTATATAAAGAGCATTGCTAATGTGAGTGACATGCACATCCCAACACAAATTCTGATATCACCCAGGAAACCCATTCTCTGTGGAGCTGCCAATATGCTGTCATTACTCTTCAGCTGGTCCACTGCATTCGCAGGCTTCTTGTCAAGCAGCTTTGTTCTCATGTAAAACATGCGCCATCACACACACATATACACGCAGACTGTCATGTGCCCATCAGAACAGTGTGTAAATCCACTTCTTGGATTTGTTCCACAGAGAATATCTGTCTTTTGTTTATCATCTGTTTAACAGCGGCTGTTGGCTGGAACAGGGAATAATTTCTATCTTTTCCAAATGCCCCACCAGTTTGCATTCAAATATGGGATTGTAAGATAATAAATGCATGTGTGTATTAATGTGGTTCCATTTGAAATGTACTGTTCAGCATGCTTCCAGTAATGTAAAATATCACCAAATTAGTACATATTTAATTTATATGTGAAAATGTTTTTGTTTTTTTTCCTCAGGTTTACTTTTATGGAGTTGTAAGGCTCTGCAGTCTCAGATGTAGAAATGTTTGTGGAAGACAGTCAACACGTTTTAAAAGTTTCATCTGCTTTTTGTGTTTGCTCAGCCTGTATTCACAGCTTTGATATGGATGCTGTTTTTATGATGCTTATCGGGTGTGACAGCTCTTTGTTGTGACGATCTTCATGCTTCACATTGTCTTGAAAATAATCTACCGCAAAGTTAAAAAAAAAACAGTAATCATAAGGAAGATATCTTCAAAAAAAATAAGAGGGAATAATGTTCTTGTCTCACCTCTAGTGAATGGCTCGATTATAATCTCCCAAGAACGCGTTTCCGCACTTTCAGCCCTGACTGATGTTGTTATTTCTTTGCTCGACTGGGAAGGTAGATGCGGGCTTGGCATAAACACCTTGACAGGCCTTTCTCTCCCTTTCAGCGCAGGTGAGAAACAACGGTGGGCTCACTCTACAATGCTCTCCTCTGTGAGCCCCTGCCTTCCCACCTCCCCTAAACTGCAGCTATCTTTTCACCAGGTTAGGGGGGTCACACTTTTCCCACCACAGAAACACTGTTTCAGCTCATATACGTTGGATGGATTCTGGCCCTTTGAATGAGAACTGTTGCTTTCAGCGTGCATTCCTCTGGGTTTCTGTTCTTGCAGATGAGCAGTGAATACAAAATCAGCATCTAAATAAAACGCTCTCTTTTTTTCATCCTGGCATATACTTACCAACCCCTCTTTGGTCCTCTTCGCTCAAAATACCCCCAGTTCCCCTCCTCCTGCTGCCAGTCTGTGAACTGAGGAATCCATAGGAGGTTTATTTGAGATGGAAGCACAAGTGTGTGAACGGTGGACTGAGGGGGGTAGAAGAAAAAGTCCTTTCCTTAGACATGAATGGAGGCATTTCAAAAACCAGACATTTTTTCAGGAACTCTAAGCAATAGTCTTCATCCTCTCTTGGATGAACAAAACCCTGCAGGCTCTCAATAGAAGCCAAACTTCATTAGTAGGCAGTTTGACGAAGCATCACCAGTATAAAAAGATGGCCTTCTTTAAAGCTTCCCTGCCTCCTGTTGTTTTTATTGTGACAGATCAGAATAATAACTGTAACAACCACATCATGCCATGTCTAGAGGGGAGATCAGATGTTTCGTCCTTATATGTTCAAAGGTTAAAAACAGAAGTGGGTCACACACTGATACCTAACTCACTGAACTCTAACTACTAAGAGTCAGAGATGAATAACAGAGAAATATAATCAAAATAAAACAAACAAAAACACAAAATCAGGATTTTCTTTGAAGTTTGCAACAATTTCTTTTTCACGAGGAAAGGGTAAAATGGTCAAGAATACACATGAATTGCATTCATTGGATTTTTGGTTTAACTGAGTGCTAAGACAGTATTTTTAAGATCTAGTATATTTATCTGACAACATTTTATAGGTCTCAGCTTTTGATCAACTGAAAGTGTGTTTTCACTGCAGAAACCTTTGGGGCAGTGAGCAACAGAGCCAAATCTAGTTTCCACGGTAGGTAGATATCCCAGAAAACAGCCCTGGTAGGGAGGAAGTACTTTTTTCAAATAAACCTTAACTTGTTTATGCAATACTTCAGGTTGCCATTGCAACCAGATATGAAGTTTGTGCAAATGGGAAAATTCATATTGTCTGTTCAAATCCTTGAGCTACAATTTTCTAACCAGAACGATGCTGCTTTTTTGAGCTTCATATTATGCTGTAAAGTCATTCCCTTATCAAATATATATGAGTGTTGTTTGGAATTTTTTCAAGAATGTCTGAGAAATCCTTGAATTTCACTTGGCAGCCAGTTCAGGTTGACTTAACGGTTGCTCATGCAATGCACCACCTATTTACCCAAAGCTCCACCTTGAAACTTCAGTACCCAGCCAAGCTGCCACCCCGCACAGCACCCCTGTCCTGCCTGTCCCCCACTCAGAACCACCAGACCAGGGGCAGCAGCAACTAGCAAACACCTGGTGTAACTCAGCATCTGAAGAGCTCATCATACAAACTATGATGTAAACATCGTCAATGGACAGCATAGAGAAACACTGTTGTGATGACACGCTGAAGGGGGAGTACCAGAAAGGATAGGAGCCTTTTTAAAGAGACAGAGGCCCAATTTCAAGGTGTCAGATTCAGCTATGATGCAACGTCAAATTTCTTTTAAAGTTGTTTTTGATATATACAGAATTTTCATAGCAACTGAAGGTAGTACGGTTACTTTCATTGTGGTATAAAATGTAACTATGTACCTGAAAAATGCATAATACTCCCTTTATAAAATGAAAGGAAGAAGAGGAGTATTCTTCTGGCCACACAGTTGTGTTTCAAATAATGATTTAGCACAACAAAACAGATCAAAGGATTACATTTGCACAGCCATTGCTGAAGCTGCATAATGAGATGGATCCAATAACACTTTGGTGAAACCTATCCATAAGGTGAATTAATGCACAGACAGGAACACATGTGGGTGGTTTGATTTAACTGCAGACTCTTTTGGATCAGCAGACTTCTTGTTTTTTTTTTTTTTTCTTTTTTAAACTCTAAACTTTTACGTTCTGGCCCTAATGAAGCAGGCAAAATTTCAGTTAGCCTTTTGTAAAATCTACCAGATATTGGGTGAATTTGCTACTTTTAAATATAATCAAGTTATACATTTTAATTTGGTGCCAATTTATAAAAAAATAGAAGTATATTGATGTGTTGTGAATCAATTAACCAATAAATACTTCAATCTTAGTTCAATTTAGTTGTACACTATTTTCTAAGGCTTTTTGAATTACATTCCAGTATAACAGATTATGGTCCTCTTTACCTTTATGAAAAGATAGAATGTTTATAAGTGATGCATGGCTACAATAAAATGTCCAATGGGAGCTTGGTCTGATACAAAATGATGATAAAGTAGTGAAGGTAGTGACATAAATGTTTCCAGGTCAAATTTTGATATATTTTTTTAAATGCAAAACATATGCAGCATTTTGTCTTTCAACATGATTTGGGAGAACTTATTTTTTGTATAATCTAAAGATAATTTAATTTTATTTTGTTTGGACCAGAATATTACTAGATGCAAATGTCTTTTAGCATAAAGTTATGACTTTAATTATTTATTGATAAAAAAAAAATACTATCAACCTAAATCATTAGCTTAATACTCCATGCATTCCATTTTTATAGTCCTTCACACTTGGCCATCTTGTAATACATTACGGCTGAAAGCTGCGAGCTGATGGAACAAACAGCTTTTTGGGAGGTCTGTCACTTTAATTAACACTGAGGGTGAGCCTGACAGCTGTGATGGCAACAGACAGGCCAATCACAGGTGCTGCTTGTGGCACAGAGAGCAATGTCAGCGAGTGTTTGACAGAGGAAGCCATGTGCAGAAATAAGTTGACAGGTGGCCTGATCCAACGTTCTGGTTGCCAAAATGAGTTTCCTTTCGGGATGGCTGTGGAAACAAGCCAGTGTTAATGAAAGAGGCAGCGTTTAAAAATGTTTCAGCCCACAGAAACATATCCAAAGGTTAGAGAAAGTAAAATTGGATATTTGTAGCCTGAACTATTTCTGAATTCAACAAGTATGATGTTTTAGCAAAAGTATCCAGCATGCAAGTAGTTTTGCTTCTGAAAATCTTACATCTTATGTTTTATCCGTTGAATAGGCATTGCTGATCCAGCATGTGGATCAACAATGCAGCTTTCCAACCATCACCAAAAAAGTGAGATTCTCTTTGTGCTGTTGGGTCGCAGTGAGATCTGCTCTAAATACCTCACAACCTCCAGGAAGCAGAAGCGCACACCCCCAGGTGCAACAACACAACTGTGTGACTCAGATCCCAGCGTGGAAACATGCAAGGAATTTCTTTTTTAAGAATTGGCCTTTTTTAAGCTTTCTTAGAGTCAGATGTCACACTGTGTCTGCTTTTCACAATAGCATGGGAGGTAGATGCAGAGAAGTAGCTGTACAATAAGAACTGTGTGTACAGAAGTACAGTGTTAAAGTGTAAAACCTGGGGTTTATTTTAGGGGGACAAAGACATTTGCTTTAAATTTGTGCTCAGGATTTGACCTAACGTTGATTTTTCTTTCTAACCACTGGAAAATGATAAACAGGTGGCCAACAAAGCCTTAAGAGGAATTCCTTATTTGAATCGCAGCAGATATTAAGGCCTATTTATTATCTATTTATTTTAAAATATTTCAGGGATTCTATTATAGAGGGAGTTAGGTTCCAGATTTCTCTGGAATAGATAAAATCTGCAAATACTTGAGATCCCCCCCTCCTCTACAAAAAACGCTTATAAACTGTCTATTGTGATATGCAATAATATGCACAATAGAACTGTTTTAACATTAACACAGAACCTAATGTCTCTATTATTTTTCACTGGATAGAGTCAATCAGCGCCAAGCAAAAATAAGTGGTGCTCTTGGATCGGCTGTTTTGAAATTTCCAGCCAGCAGCAAGTCAAGCAACATTGCGTGTAGGTATTTCAGCTTTCAAAGCCACTTTTATTACATATGTTAGACGAAAATCCAGAATTTTCTATAAAATAATTATTAATTATTCTCCACAGGTAATCTTGCAAATACGTAAATCCACAAACACAGAAACAGATAGACTGTTTTTAATGAAATGTCTGATCAATGTGAAACAGAGTATAATCAACTATGTCTTCTCTACTTGGTAATTATCAAGTAGAGAAGCTTTGCTCAAGGTCAATTCATACCCCAGCATTTTGATTTCATTTTAGCCTACTTCTATTTCATACTCTGAACAAAGCAATGTGTCATTTCAGACTGAGTTTTTATGAGTTTTGGAGACAAGTTGTCATTAAAGTGCTTAAGTCTCCCCTACAGTTAGATTAACATTATTTATGCCTTTGGCAGATTTAGATTTAAAGTTTTTTTGTCTTGTTTTTCAGTCTATCTGCAGCCATCACTGAGCAAGAGGTAGAGTACACCACGGACATGTTGCCAGTCAAATTTCAGGGCAACAAAGTGACCCTCAACTGTACATCCACAAATTTATATCTATGAGTCATTTAGAGAGACCAATTAGCCTAACAGTCATGTTTATGGACTGAGGCAGGAAGCCGGAGTACCAGCAGAAAACCCACGCAGAACCCACACCCTGAAACAAAACTGAAAATGAAAAGTTGTGAAACAGGTGCTGAATGCCTGTCCGATTTTAAATAACTGTTGCAGGTTTGATTGATTGAGACAGAAAAAAACAAACAACTAAGTTCTGGGCTGCACAGTGGTGCAGCACTGCTGCCTTGCAGCAAGAAGGTCCTGGGTTCAATTCCCAGCCTGGGGTCTTTCTGCACAGAGTTTGCATGTTCTCCCTGTGCATGTGTGGGTTCTCTTGCCTCTCGCCCGGAACGTTAGCTGGAGATAGGCACCAGCAGCCCTCCTGACCCCAATAGGGACAACGGTGTTAGAAAATGGATGGACTACTAGGTTCTATCCTGATCTGAACTATGCCTTAATGATTTCATGTTGAATAAAAGGTATGACCTGCCTTTAGCAGCTATGAATCAACCTTTACCTTCTTTTTCAAACTGTAGTGTACACAGATAGGTCAAATAGAGGTTGGAAAGTTTTTGAAACATGCCTAAATATACAAACAAAAAAGAAAGCCCATTCATACTGCCATAGAAATAAAACACACAATCAGTGTTTGCCTTGTGGGTGTGTTCTCATCCTCGTCCATTTCAGCATGCATCTTCTAAGTGTCAGCTAAGTTTTCTACAGTTTTGCAGCTCTGTGAGCAGCACAGCATGTCAGGGCCTGCTTCCTAAGCCCGCTGTTCTGACACACATAAAGGTACTGCACATCCAGGCTTTGTGTCAAGGATTAGAGGAGCAGATACTCTGCAGCCACAAAGAGACACACATCGAAACTTGCCGCTTCCGTTTTTCCCACATACCCTCACAGTTAAAGCGAACAGTGGATTCCTGACAGCGTGACACAGATATGCAGCAAAAGTATCAGCAGCACCCAACAGGCTTGAAGACTCCAGCAACAGACAGCGACATAAAAAATAGAGAGTGCTTTAAGAGATAATCTGCAGTTTCAGGAAATAATTTAACTAGCTTGACATGTAAGAGAGTTTTAGCACAGTGCAGTGCAGCACAAAAGGCCTCCGCTCATTTCTAGCTGGTTTTCTGACCAAAGAACAGCACGACCCATCAGGTCCAATTAGTGTTGCACACTTATGCTGCGACCCAGCAGTTCAGAATGCCAAACTGAGAGCAGCAGGGAAGGATTAAGGGCCTCTGAAGGAAGGCAGTATGAAGAAAAAAAAAATACTGTAGTGAGTTAAAAAGCTCTTTATTCAGAATCCGACCATCTTTTGGAACTGATTAGTGCTTTAGTCCCGCTCATTGTTTTCTCTGAGCTTTCATTTACTCGCTAAATAAACAGTTTTATGGAGGATGCTTTATCCTGTTCTTGATCATATATCAATCTCTGATGTGTGTTTGCAAGAAAAGCTTCAGAAAGACGAACTTTGAAAGGACTTAAAACGAGACATGAAAGTACTGATTAGGCAAGAGTTAAGACTATTGTCACAGCCTGCGTGACTGTCAATATAATGGATGATTTTTAATGTCTACACTAAATAAACCTTCCTCTCTGAAATGTTTGCTTTGCTTTCTTTTGTTCTATTAAAAGCAAGACTCCAACTGCATGGATGTCAGCAGGGCTGTTGGGCCTGTCTGTGCTCATCTCTGGATCCTTCAGCTCCCCTCTTTTCATGCACCCTTCATGCTTTCCATTTCTGTCTGTCTTCTGAGTCTGGTTTTATTTGAACCATTTGCCTCTGCAGATCCAGTTGGACGCCTGAGTTTTTTTTCTTTTGTTTTTTTTTTTTTTTTGAATTCAGGTCATTGTGTGGGGGAAAAATGTCTGACAGCTGCTTGTGAGAAACCAAGCAGCTTTAGTTCTTTGTCAGGCTGTTCCAATGTGGCAGAAGACTCTTGGGTGTAAAAAGTAGAATTAAGCTAATGAATAGAAAATACTTTGTGGAAAGTTTTTAGAGGGCAGGGAGAAAGAAAAATAATCAATTATTAAAATAAAATGAAGAACTCCATCACAATGTGTTGTAAGAAACATGTCCATCCCCTTTAACTTTGGCACACTAAAATCTGTCACTATGCTAATACTTCACTGTACTAACACGAAGTAGAATTTTCAAAATCTGTAGCTAGTCTTTGCACATCCAGATGATTTTTTTTTACACATTTTAATTTGGAAAGTAGCTTAAGCCCAACTGGACTGAATGGAGAGATAATCTAATATATACATATATACTCAATCTAAATATTTTTATTGTAGTTATGGCTGCATGTTTAGAATCCATGTCCTGCAGGAAGGTGATCCTATGTCCCAAGGCTCAAGTCCTTTACATAATCTTTTATTTCACAGTTGCTTTGTATTTAGCTCCCAACTTTTATAAGGAGATGCATTCTCTTAGCATGATGCTGCCACCACCATATTTCACAGTGTGGTGCATTCTTGGCAATTGTATTTTTCCACATGGTGTTTTACATACAGCTCCAAGCATTAAAGTTCTGTCTCATCTGACCAGAGCACATTCTTCCACATTTTTTTGTACGCCCTTCATGAAACTGCAAAAGGCACTTGTGCTTTCTTAAAATAAATTCCTACAGCATTGTTCTGCAACCACAGAACAATGCTGTTTCAGCATAGAAGTGGTTTGTTCCAGGTGTTACTGTTCCACAACACAAAACATTTGGCATCTGACCAAGACACTCGAGCGACTTCTCCCACATGGTCTTGGGGAATTCCTCAAAAGGGATTTGTAGGATTTGGCCAGAAGCTGGAAGGAGAGCTCAAGACTTCAGCTGGTGGCTTGATTTTTCTTTCCCCAGCAAATGCAACATGCAGATAATGATTGTAGGGAAAATATTTACAAAAACTATCTGTAGAAAAATCACTCCCACAGTTTTCAAAGTAACAAAACTTAACTTATGGCAAAATTTATAAGGCGACACTGGGCCCTAGGTTGTGTGATAAATACAATCTCTCTATTAAAGGCTTTGGGAACAATCTGCTCTGCCTTGACAGAGACACATGAAGGTAAAATGGAAACAACATTGATAACCTTTCCTATTAAGATCAAGTGACCAATAGGTGATCAAAAATCATTACGGGCACTGTGGAGTATAACACAAACCAAGCAGTTCTATTTTGTTTGTTACTTTTGCACAAAGGCCACATTGGTGCAATGGACAACTAAAAGTTGTCTTTTTAAAAGACGTTCCCCCCTGAGCTGAAGATTCCCTATGTCTATACTTACATTAAACAAAACAGAGTAGAGGTTTTCTCAGGTGATTTTTAAACTCTCTGGTTGGTTATTATTTAGAGGTATAAAGGGACCGGATGCAAATTCATGTCATAGATTTCAGATATTATTTCCAAATCTAGGCTGTGGATAATTTTTGTTCCACTTTATAAGTATGCACTCCTTTGTGCTGGTCTGTGACATAAAACATAATAAATACTTTTCATTTTGTGGTTGTCAGAAAAAAAAACATAAGAATATGAAGATGTTCGGTTTGTACTTCTGCAAAGCGATGCATGTGTTTTAATTTCAAGGTGAAATAAGTGAATGGTTTGCGTTATTCAGATAGCGCCTACCTGCACATGGGCAAGTTTTGACAGAATCTCCTAGCAGATTTCTTGGTTCTGTGATCTGACAGAAATTGAGTTTCTTATCTGAAAAGGCAGAGAGAGTGGAGATGTCTGCGTTCCTCTGCATAGGCTGCGGCTTCTGTAAATTTCATGTTCCAGGTTCATAAACACGCCAGCTATATTAAAAACAATTTGAAAACTTGTCAGTGTTTTCATTTACAATACTTTTATATTTTTTGCTTAATATTTTTTTATATATGCCACCCAGCCTGCGCTATTCATCTCTCTGTTGCATGTCTCTTTAGATAAGACACACTGGGTTTTTTGGAGCTGATACCTCAGTATTTTCTGCAAAGATGCAGCTCAGATTACAAGTTCAGATCACCTTACCATGGAAAACAAGAGTAACAGAAACTGGGAGGTAGACAAATATAATCCAACCATCTGTAAAAATCTCACAGCCTGCTATGCATTTTGAGCACTATGTCAAAGAAACATCTTTGCTTAACCTTTAGCATTTTCCCTTTTTATTTCTATTACAGATTAAGCTAACTGCATGAGCCCGCTGTGAATTTAAACATAGAACCTTCATGCTGTGAAAAAACTGTGACATTATGTAGAACAGAACTAAACTTAAGAAAATAAATACATAATGAAGCATTAGACATATCATTATTATTCTTTAAAACATTGTTTTTACAGGACAGAGGTATACAATCATTTTAAAGTAGTCACACAAACACACATAT
>CAEGAE010012021.1:0-58972 GCA_903067095.1 Girardinus metallicus | reverse complement strand
TTGCAAGACAAAGGATAAAAATAAAATGGGGGGGGGGAGAAAATGTCTTATTATGGAATAATATAGCGTGTGAGACAACACCATCATTAACTGATGAAATGCACTGCAATTAGACAGGATCATCTCGTTTCATAATAATTTTAATTCTTTTATCAGGCCTGGCCTGCGTGTTTTCGTGTGGAAATAGAGGCTTTTGTGCAAATGGAGCTGGATTGTCTGATTGAACTGAGGATCTAATCCTGTCTAATAAACATCAATCCTTGGCTTAACAAACAAGTAGGCAAATGCAACAAAATCATGCAGACGATATGGAAGATGAGACGTAGAGTTAATTCTGCTTTCATCTTTAAATTAAAATTTTGTAATAATATTAATAATAATTACTATTATTATTACAACAACTATGCTAAATGTGACAGAAGATTGTTATTTTTTTATTATTATTATTTATTCTACATTTGTATTTTTTTTTTTTTCATTAAAATTATTGGTGTCGTTATGAATAACTACAAGCATCCAGCAATCAAACACATTTCACCGGTGTTAAGCCGTCTAAAATAATTAAAGAAATTGTTGAGGGTAAGTAGATACACTCGGAGAATAATAAAGGACAACAAAAACAGTCCTATAAAAATAAGGTCGCTCATATTAGCACATCGTCCACCCAGAGCGACTACTCATTCTTCCCGTACACACACTCTCTTTGGACCGTTGCATAGGCGCGCTGGAGAATGACCAGACCCTTGGCCCTAATGTTTTTTTTTTTTTTTTTTCCTTTTCCCAACCTCCTGTGCGATCGATGTCCCCCCCTGTCACTGACCACCCCTTCGAGATACAAAAAAAAAAAAAGAAAAGAAAAGAAAGAACAGCAACCAGGACGCAAAAACGCCAGAGAATCCACATCTCTACTCCTATTCCCTCCTGTAAAATATTACTAAACAACACTTTAAGAAGGTGTTGCAACCAGCATCTTCCAGGACTATAACGGAAGGTGAATTTGTGTAAGAAAGTGATAGTTATAGAACTCGTGGCTTTTTTTTTTATGAAAACAAAACAAACAAACAAAAAAAAAAGCGAAATAAAAGATATTTTTTTAAAAAGTTAGTTTAAATCTATTGATGGGATTAATGGTGTAAATTGTGAATGAAGTCTGATTTTTGCAAATGCCAATGTTTGGGAAAACCAGAAGCACCAGGAGTTATCTCTAAAGGGACTCCGTGCAATCAGGAGACCGGCGATCGCTCTCCCCCTTCCGGGCGACTCAGCTGCCCGAGCTTCGGTTAAAAAAAAAAAAAAAAACAACAAAAAAAAAACAGACCGATCTATAAGTCCAGCGGGTAGTAGCAAATACCGTGTGCTTAAGTGGCGGATCTCTTATAAAAATAAAACATTTCAGTCCGGTTGCTTTCAAAGAATTGTACTCTCGCAGATGAGGGAGGATCGTGTCGGGGGAGAGAAACTGATCACCTCAGTGAGTGAAAGCCGACTTGTTAAAAAAGAAAAGGGTTTTTAGCGCGGCGGATCCAAAACTGGGGCTTAAACTGGGCTCCCTGAGGGTTAAAGACTCATAATGGGCCGGCACGATGTGTGGAAACGACAAAAACCGGACACGTCGAGGGGAAACAAGCTGGAAGCGGACATGTCCGAGCAGGGATCGGACTCCAGGAAAAAGGCAACACACATCCGCACTGCAAAGCCACAGACGCTCGTCTCTTCTCACGCTTTTATCACTAAATCCGCACATGACTCGAGATGGACTGCAATTCGTGTAAACTTTGCAAAAGACCGGTCGTGTTCGGCACGTATTCCCACGGACACATGCGTAAAAAAAGAGCGTCTCCAATCCTGACAGTCGCCTGTTTTTACTGTAGCGCTGGAGTTGCACTAACATCACCATATCCCCCCTGTGTTGTGGGTTAAAAAACACCCAGCACCTGTTATCCGGGCAACCACGGTGTCAAAGATCCTCCACTCAGATAGATAATCGATACCCGACCCCTAAATTTAAACACACGCACCCCCCAAACTACTCAATAAAAGTTAAAGGGAGAGGTGGAAAGGAAAAGAAAAAAAAAAAAAACTTACTTTCTTCCCCCTCCAAAAGCGTCACCTCCGCTCCACTCTTTGCTCCTGGCTTTATAAAACAGTCACATCCAGCGGCTTGCGAAATTAGTCACAAAAAAAAAAAGAAAAAAAAAAAAGAAAAAAAAAACGTGGAAAATTACAATAATCCTCCAACTTTATAATGGGAAAAAAGGGGGTAAAAATCACAAATGACAAGCCTTTTTTTTTTTGGAGAGCTATCCCTTATTTTGGTTCCGGTGGCGGTGGAAACGACGTGTCGACGGGGGCTGCCTCGCAGTTTCTCTCGTTGGACGGGAGGTCGGGGAAACGGAGGAAAGGAAATGAAAATCCGATATGTCTTTATTCTGCTAATTATTATCGTTTTAGCCCTGTTTAAAAAAATGGCTGATTAAGTTGAGTGCGCATGTCTTTGTGTGTCTATTTCCCGATATGCACTCTGGGAATGGGTAGAGAGACAGAGAGAGAGAGAGGGCGAAAGGGAGAGAGAGAGAGAGGAGAGAGAGAGGGGAGAGAGAGGAGAGGGAGGAGAAGGAGGGAGCAAAAAAAAAAAAGAAAAAAAAAGGAGACGGAGAGGGAGGGAGAGAGGAGAGAAGTGTAATTAGTGAGTTGATCAACAGTCTCCACATTGCAAATGACGCGCACACGGAGCCCTGGCGGCCGCAGAGGTCCATGCGCTCAGAAAATCCCTTTTGTGTAGTTGCTCTCTGAGGGACCAAATCACATGTAGAACAATGGACAGACGCCTCCCTCCAATACTAATAATAATCACCCTAATGCTAAAAGTCAATCTCCGCTTTTATCCCACATTTGAAAACCATCTTTGAAAAGATCATTCTTTTAGAATATTTTCATTTTCTGAGAATAAGATTACCTTTAAAGTTTCCGTACTGCTGTTTGTCATCGGCTTGATTTTATTGATTATGACACCACAGGTGAATTACGCGCAGAATGAGACCGACTGCAGATTATGTGGATGTTTTCTTTTCTTTTTTTTTCTTTATTGAAGTCTTACTGATGTCCTTATTTGATTGCATTTTAAGCATTCTGACAAAACAGACGAACGCTGTCTTAAAGTAAAAGTGATAATGTGAGAGTAGATAAGAAATCAAACAGAATCGGACGGTGAAACTGGCCTGTGCCGCACATCAACACATACCAAAACATGTGACAAAACTCGTGTACCGAAACTTATATGCCACCTTTTTTTTTTTTTTTTCTAAAAAAAAAATGTGCGTATTGTGTACATTCTACATGTATGACTATTAAAGCTTAAAAATCAAAGCCACAGAGCTTCACACTAATCCACCGCATGTCTGAAAGACATCTTGTGCCCTTTCGGGACCGCTGAGGCCCCGGGTGGGTTCAATAGAGTCAAATTGAAAAAGATCCAACATGGGGTCACCCAAAAAAAGAAAAAAAAAAGAAAAAATAAAAAAAAAATCCCCCTGCGTGTTCAAAGCTCAGTTTATGTTTACTGTTCTCTCAAAGTGACCCGCTTATTTGACCGTATTTTCTTTTTCAATGCAAACCATTTACTGTGTTTCCCCCCATCGGGTCCCTTAATAGAGGGTTTTGGGGGGCTTTAGAGGAAGACTTTCCACATTCTCAAACGGGAGAGAAAATCAAGAGATCTTGTTCGCCTTCATGGAGAAAAAAAAAAAAAATCGAAGCTGGGGGTGAATTGAACTGCATGAGCCGAGACTTGGGATGTGATGATAAGGCTGCTGCTGGCAAGTGAAGTACTAGGGTCTGCTTTGCAGCCACATTGACTGCACTGCACTTACACCAACTGGATCCTTAAGAAGCCAAGAGATCCGAGCCCGACCCGACCCGAGGCTGTTTATTCTGGGTTTAGAGAGGTCTCTGACAAAGAGGGGTGGGTGGGTCGAGGTGATGAACGGAGGCGTCACTTTCCACCCGGATCCAAGGCGCTTGCTGCTGCCGTGGCTGCTGTTGCTGCAGCTGCTTCCCTGTCCTCCAGGGGGTTTTTCTAGTCCGTCCGCCCTGGGAGGCGTCGCTCACAGACGGCTTGGAGAGTCGAGTCGACCCCGCTGCTGCAGCGGAACGCGCACATAGAGTCCGCAGGGACCTTGCGTGCGCCTACCCAAAAGCTGCAGGAAAAGGACCTATTTATCATTTGCGACTTTGTAACACCTAAATGGAGGACTTTACATAAAACGGCGTGATTTTTTTTTCTCTCTCTCTGCTTTTCTACGTTTCTGAGAGGATGTGCTTATTTCCTACTTTATAGTGATTAACTTGGTGCGCGCAGTCCACATTTTCTGCGGAGATGCGTTTGCTATTTTTGCTTGTTTTCTCCTAGAAAATGAGAAAGTGCAAAGCGGATTTAGACGGCTAAGACAGGCTAGCGCTTATCTTAACATCTTTTTTTTTTTTTTTTTGTAAATCCCCCCCCCTCTGGTCTCCACCCTCCCTCTCTCCCGGCAGACGATGCTCTTTCTCCGGACGAAGCTTGACAATAGGGCGCGTTAACTAATATTTTTTGCCCCATTTCCATATCAGTACGATCCTCAATTAATTATAGATTTTATCAGTAAACTCCCGCATCTGTGTGAGAGAGTGTGAGTGGGAGTGCGTGTTTGTGTGTAAAAGACAGAGAGAGAGAGAAAGAGAGAGAGAGAGAGAGAGAGACAGAGTACATGTGTGCGTGTGAGTGTGCAGTGTAAAGAAGAAAAAAAAAATTGTCTTAGAAATATCCTCGTAAATCAGCAGAAATTAAAACCAAACATCCCATTAAATGTGTAACTGCTAAAAAAGAAAACCCTAAAAGGAAATGTGTTTTTGTCTGCTTTGTAAACTGCTTTTTAAAAGGTAGCCCTGAACACCTTCAGTGATCTTCTGTCACATCAGGAGATCAATACCTTTGAATCGTCCGGAGACATTACCATATTGGTTTGACACACTGGGAGATGCCACGGGATGGAACTATTGTCAATTCACCAATATGTTCTCTGAGATCAGACTAGAAAACTCCATTGATGCTCAGGCTGATTTAAAAAAAAAAAAATCATAAAAGTAATCATGTTGTCATTTCCTTTTTGCATTCTGTCCCCTACAAACACCTGGAGATCTTTGCTCTTTTTTTTTTGTTTTTTTGTCAAAGTCAGGTTTCCACCTTCTTTTAGTCCTATGCGTCGGCGCCCTCGTGGGGTTGCAGAGCTGACCCCTCTGCTTCATCAAAAAAAAAAAAAAAAAAAAACACAAAAAAAACACACACACTCACAAAAACACCAGATCTGACCCGCAGCCTGCCCCACAGATCCTCCAGGAAGAGCACATGCAAAAGGAAGCGTCAAATTATAAAGGCCCATAAAGCAGGCAAGAAGTTATGTGCAACTCTTTCAACGTCTGACACACACCAGACACACCAAATCCATCCAAAAAGCACAAAATTACAGTTTTCCCTGAACACTGTCCTTTGAGCCAATAAAGAAACTGGCAGAATTGTCCTAAATCAAAGACAAATTGTATAATTTTCAAAGCACGCTCTTCTAAAACAATTTCATTCAAAATTAATAATAATACTACTACTACTACTACTAATAATAATAATAATAAAAAGAAAACCAATAAAAATTACCGAACGTAGACTTCATTTCTATAGACGGGGCACTCCAGAGATAAGTGACTTTCAACCTTTGACTTTTCAGCAATGAAACTCGAAAAAGTGAGAAAAACCATGAAAACAAATGAAGCTCAAACATAAAGTGTCTCCATATTTTCAAAGTGAATCTCAAAGCCACTCAGCAGCGGTGCGCCCCAAAAAAAAAAAAGACAAAAAAAAAAGAAAAGAAACGTTCATATAAAAAAGAGAGAAAAAAAACTTCCAAAATGTACCTCTTCTTACCTCTTTTTTTAAATTCCCCCAAAAAAGCATAAAGTGGAAAAAAAGCAATGTAAAACTGCAGACTCTTTGGTACCTTTGGTATAAAGCATTCCGTTTTCCTTCTTTTTTCCTCTTTCTCTTGCTCAGTAGCGATCCGATAATAGCGTATGGAAAGTGTTTTCAAAATGCCCAGATTTGGCACATTGTCATTGAAAAGAGAGGAGCGCAGTGATGCGGTGCTACAACAGGGGAAATGAGTTGCGGATTGGACGCAGCCCGCCTCGGTGCGGACTTATCCCACTTTAATTTAATATTCCGCAATCACACACACTAGTGATGGCATATAATTCAAGGAGAAATTCAGAGGGAAGGAAATGCTTTTGTGTGTCTGCGCGTGTGTGTGCGTGTGTTTTTTACACCACTTTATTTGATTAAGGAGAAAGGCAGCACAATATTGTCTTTTTTCTCTGTTTTCCCTTTCTTCTTTTTCATTCCCCTCCCCTCCCGAGTCACATCTTAGATTCTCTTCATAAACGAAACAATAGATATTTATTTGTTTGTATTCAGGTCATTTATTTAGAAATCAACAACCCCCCCCGACTCTCTCCCTCTCTCTCTCTCATTTCCTTTCTCTCTCTCTTTTTGCTTGTCGGTGTCACACTGGAATCATCCCCTAACATAAAATCGAGATCCATAAACGCTTGTTTGTAAAACACTGAACCCAAAATCAATGTATTGGGTCATTTCGATCGATTATATAAACGAAAATCCATACGCAACATGAGACCGGTATCAGCCCACTCTTCCGCTCCCTTTTAAAGAGAGAGAGAGAGAGAGAGAGGGAGAGACGGGGAGTGAGAGAGAGAGAGGAGGGGAAAAAAGGGAAAGCTTAAAAACAAATACTCTCAAAGTAGACCTTTACATCAGTCCAAGAGCAGGATACCTCTAACATTTTCACATCAAGGGCCCCCAAAATGAACCCATCGTAGAGGAAACGGGGTCTGATTTAATTGGATTTTGACCCCGGGATGCCCAATATGGGGTTTTTTGTTGTTATTGATTCAGAACTGCTTTGTAAAGCTGCGGGTGCTACAAGTGAACGCTGTGTTGAGACATATGTTCGCTAATTGGAATAATTCTGCATTAATGAAAACACGATCAAATTAAGCAATTTCTTTGCTCGCTGACCCCCTCCGCCACGCATGGCTTTTTTTTTTTTTTTTTTTTTTTAAAGAGGTTCTTGAACCCCATTATAGGACCTGGATGTCAAAGTGCTTCCAGATGCACCGCGATAGCGCAGCCCCCTGATGACGACAATTAGAAAAATGCCCTAATCAAACGGGGCCACACGGGATTAAGTCGCATTTCAAGGGTCAAGGGAAACCCCACCTCACCCGCCTCCGCCCCCTGTGCCCATCTTCCGCCTGCGCACCGAATATCACATTTCGACATCACATAACCTGCGCGAGGAACAAATCAGCCACTTCAGGCGCTGTAATCACGTATGCAAATTCAGTCCAGCCAAAGGCGCGGACATGACAGCCGGTGCGCACAGTCAGATGAGCTGTTGCATAAACTGTACATTAATATGCAACATGATATGGGAGGACTGGGATGGTGGTGGCGGGGATCACGACAGGCAGAGAGGGGGGTAAAAAGGAGGTGGCAATGATGTAAAATTTACATGGGACCACAGCTGCTGGGGCTCTCGAGTGGGAGAGAAGGTGGGGTGCAGCCATAAGGAGGAGGAGAGGGGTGTGTGTGTGTGTGTGGAGGGGTTGGCAGGTTTGGGGCTGCGGAGGGGCTCTTGAGATTAGGAGACAGAGGAAGAGGGGTGAAGGTGCGGGGAGGTGGGTCTGCTGGTACCACTGTGTTTATTTGATAAGAGCAAACCGTGCACCCCCCCCCCCACCCCAACTCCGACTGTAAACTCTTTCCAGAGACGCAGGCGGGGGCAAAGTTGGCCATGATACAGCTGCTGCTACTACCGCTGCCTCTGAGGAAGAGCAAGTATGGAAGGAGAAGCTGGAAGAAGGAGAAACAAGAGAGGAGGAGAAGGATGACATGGCAGAGTTGGTCGCCCCACATTTCGGGTCGCTCACACGAGAGGAAATCCACACTAACCGAGCGCACGCGCGCGCGCGCACACGCTTCTAACACAGCGCACACTTCCCATTCAGTCTCACCTCGCCCTGCTGCCCTCCTCCCACTTGCCCCTTTGGTCCTCCGATCTTTCTCATTGTTGAACTCTATTTAATAGACACGCGTCCAGTGAATGCCTTCCATATATGGACAAAGGAATAAAAAAAAAGACCCCTGAAACGGCCGTGTCACGTTGTCCCGACACAGAATGGGTAAGGCCCATTATAAAGGCGAATTTTATCCATTGTTAATCAGATTCACACGGATTTATATTTTTGAAGCTGATGTATTGCTTAATAACTTTGTCTCCTTAAAAAAACAAGAAGGAAAAAAAAAATCGAAATAAGTAATAAACTAAATAATTCCGGAGTAATAAATACTTTGAATATGGCATAATAATAGTAATAATAATAATAATAATAATAATAATAATAATAATAATAATAATAATAATAATAATAATAATATGAAAATCAAAATAATAGCTTATGTTCAGTTATGAAGGCCTGCAGCTGATGGCCTAATGAACGTGAGATCTCTGTTACTGTAAGTCTTTTTATGGCTTATTAAAGTCCTCTCTTCATGTCAACATAGTGGCCTGAACGTGTCAATTTAGTGGTTCGAGAGGACCTTTTTAGACCTCCAGCAGCCTCCCCACGCCACTCCCACCCCTGCTCTTGCTCTCCTGGGGACCGTCACCCCTCCACCTTTCCAGCCCATCATCCAACGATCCGTCCCCCTCCTCCCCACCGCTACCACTCTTGCCTTGGATTTCCTCTGACACTCAGTCGGCCGTCCCAACACGGCAAATAACCCGGTCAGCACCGAGAAGTCAGCTCCATGGCAACAAATTGACATCTCGACACCTCGGGTAAAAACGCCAGTAGCCCCCTTATGTCGTTTTTTTTTATTTATTTTTATTTTTTAGTCAAGAACTTGAGTGATGCAGTTGAAACGTGGGAAACAATACAGCCTCTTTTTTTTTTTTTTAAGGAGAAATGGTTCAATTTCTAAAAATTAAGAATTACAAAGAAATAAAACTGAGTCAACGAAATGTAGCTATATTTAAAATACATGCCCTGAAATATGGCAATTATTAGATTTAATTTATAAATACAAATTTACAAAATTATTGACTAAATTATTTGTTTCAACACTCTTCATTTTGTGTTGCAGGCACATAATATATTTATATATATATATATATATATGCATATATATATTTTCCACATCGAACACTAGCTTTCAGCTGTGAGGTTGCTGCCTGGACGCCATCATCATTAAGGGAGCCACCCAAATCATCCTGAGGCGCAATGACCAATGCGGAAATGCGCGTGGATTATGCGTGCCCCAAACAAATTGTTAACGCTTAAAGGAAAATGTGAGATAAAGAAAGACAATAAAGAGAGAAAAGGGAGGCATCTCTTTTTATTAGTATTTTATTTGCTTTGTTTTTTTTTTTTTTTTTGTAAAGTACAGTGACCCTGAAAAATGCTCGTTGGCTTCATCGCTGCATTAGAAGGGTGCTTACGAGGGCACTTCAGTCTCCCCTCTCAGTAACATCATTAAACCGGGTGACCAGAGTTCAAGCAGCACATTTCTGTGGTCACCCAAGTGCCTGTGAGCAAAAGCCTGTTCTTCAAGCTCTCCTGTGCTCTGGTGATTCTGACCTCTGACCTTACCGAGTTAGATGACAATATAACCAGTTGTCTGCACAAGGAGCAATCTATTCAATTTGCTTTCAAAAACACTAGCAGCACAGCAATTTACCTAATAAAAAATTCTATTTCGTAGATGAATAAGTGACATTGATATATATGTATAGTTTGTAATTTTTAATAAATCATATTATTAAATTATTAATTGAACCAATAAAAATGCTAATTAATTCAAAAAAGAAATAAACAACTATAAAATAAAAACAAAAAGCAGCATCATTCCACGATCTTTCAAAGACAGTATATGAACAATTAACTGAAATATCTGGCTTTGAAAAGTTTTCAGTCTCTGAACCGAAACATATCCTCAATAAAACATGAAAACAAATGGCATTATGTTGAAATTGTGCGCACACACACACACACACATACACAAAGCCACACAAACACAAACTCTGTTATGTTTTCAATTTGGGTTGAAATGTAGACATTTTCCCTCGGTTGCATAACTGCCATCCATATCGCTCCTCCCTTCAATTAAATGCTGCTTCTCCCAAACAAAATGTCAGAAACGTTCTACACAGGGTAGTTCAACAGTGATTTGTTCTGAAAGCTATGTGTCCTTTTTTGTGAGAAAAGTGTGTGTGTATTTGTGGCTTGACCTCAATTGTGACCGAGTTCACAAAGGGATGAAAAAAAGGTGCCTAAAAATACATTTAATTCACAATCAGACTGAGCTGAGAATGACAAGTCCTTTTAAGATGCCCTACAGTGAGATGTGAGATTATGAAACATACACACACAGACACACCCGCACACACACGCACCATATTGTGTTGACTGTTCATGTGCATGGATGTATGACGGGGTAAAGCATAATCTATGGTAGAAATTCCCCCCAAAAAACAAAACAAAACAAAACAAAACAAAAAAAAAAGTCACCACTCTAATAGAAAATAAGTGTCTGGCCTAAAATCAAATCCAGACAGAACAAATGTAAAAAATAAAATGAAATAGATAAATAAATACTAATATAAATCTTAAATATTCCTATGAATTTGTTCTGCAATTTTTGCCCATTTTTGAGTGTAATTAAAGAAGATGGTCAATCCAAAAAGGTACATGTATATTCTAGATCATGCAAATACTTGACAGGTGACATGATGTAACTGCTTAAAAGTCCTGCAATGTTTACGCATCATTTTTATTTGAAAACCAGCAATGGGGCACATTGCTTGAGCCCACTAACTCAGAGATTCCAAGATGGCGGCACACCTGTGATGGTGGTAGATTGTCCTGATTATGTATGGAGATCACCTCAAGGCCTCGGCTAACCATCAACAACAGGCAAACCTTTGGTTGGCGGTTCAGCGCCGGTCAAAGGCTTGTCATTTTAACACTGCCGACTGCCCCCCGTCAGTATGAAAGGATAAACCCTTCTTCTCCATATATCCCTTTCTTTTTTCTCTCCATCGTGAGCACACACACACAGACACACACACCCCCACACACAGACACAGACGCACGCACCCGCACTTCCTTTTTCTTCCCCTCCAATACCTTCTCTCTCTCTGTGTCTCTCACATCAGAAGCGCTGAAATGCACCCCAGGGCCAAATCGCACAGAACAACCCCTCTGAGCCAGAGAAAAAAGCTGGAATCCGTTTGCCCTGATATTTCACCAGCACCAGCCAGGAGCGAGGGGAGAGGGAAAAGACAGAGGGAGAGGAAAGGAGAGAAAGAGAAAAGTGAGAGAGAGAGAGAGAGAGAGAGAGAGAGAAAGAGTGAGGGTGTGTATGTGTGTGGGGGGGGGGTAGAGACTGGGGCAGAGAAAAAGGGATAGATGGGAAAAACGGCAGACCAGGGCTGCATTTGGTGGGGGTGTGAGTGCCATGCTGTAGGCTGTGGGACAGTCGGGACAGTGCAAGGTGTTGCTACTGCTAGGTGTGGTTTGGCTTACAGAGAGGGAAGAGCATGCATAGTGATAATGGTGGAGGTAAAAAAAAAAAAAAAAAAAAGGGGGGAGAGATGGAAGGATTGGTCATGCGCAAGGTAAGAGTGAGGCTTTGTTTGATTGTATATCGTGGTGGTGAAGGGAGGAGGGGGGTGGGGGTAAGGTGAGGATTGGAAGGAGGGGGCTGAAGCTGTCGTCTGTGGGGTTATTATTATTGCAGGCAATCTTTCTGTGCGTGTGTATGCGTGTGTTTGTGTATGTGTCTGGTGGTGGAGAGATGAGGAGATATGAGATTCAACTGTGGGGCTATTATTTTTATTTTTTTATTTTTCCTTCGCATGTCATGTGGCAAAAATAAGAAAAAGTATGTGGTCATACAGGCTGAGTCATCTCTCGTGTTGTGAAATTCTCATTTGCATATTTAATGAGAAGGAAAAAAATCAAATCAGGATCCAGAGCTGATTGGTGTGGTTAGGCCTCATGGATCTGATCTGAGGGTTGCACTCAAAGTACAGTAGTGACATCCAGGATGCAAAACTAGGCCCTGCTGATTAACATCTCCTCCCACTATGCCAGTCATAAGCAAAAGGAACAGAATACCTTGGAAAAACAAGAACAGACAAGAAAAAAAGGCACAGAATAGAAACCAACAGCACAAAATGGAGGAAAGGATGATATATATATGTTTTTTAACTTTTCAACAGTTTAATGGGAGTACAGTTAATGGGCCTTTCTTTCATCCTTTTTCTTTTTTTCTTTCTATTTTTTTTTTTTTTAATCGGGCACAGGCATCAATCAGGAAGTGTCAGGCGGCCGTTGAATCTGGGCTGTGGTCCTCTTCACAGATGACTGATTAGCAAGCCAAAATCACCAGATCCATCTTCCGACGGTCACTTTTATTACAGTCATTTTTAAAGTGACAGCAACCTGCCTTGTCTCACAACACTGGCCACCGCATATATATTCTCATCTTCTCTCCCCCTCGTTCCATCCCTCACTGCATCTGTCTTCCTCTCGCGATCTGTCGCTGAGCATTTGGTCAGCTACCATCTTGTTGTTTCTCTTTCTTTTAACTACTTTTATCTTACTTTTTCTTTTTTTGCATGTCTGCAGTCCCTACACTTTCACCCTCTGTTGCCAGTGCACTTCTTCCTCCCCCCTTCTACTGGGGCATGTTAAGGGAAAGCAGGGTCAGGGAGGTGTGGAGAATATGAAAAAAAAAATAAAAAAAAGTGAGACCCCCACCTCTTCCATTGTCTGATGGGTGTGTTCCGAATCCTTATTCTGCTTGCTCTCCAGAGTAGGCGAGAAATTCGTTTTGCACAGAGTTCGGCTCATGATGGAATAGGAAACCTCCGTTCCCATGCACAAAATGAATGTAAATGAAACAGTTTCGGCGAGGAGTACAATGGTCACAGCTGCATTTTACATGGCTGCATTCTGAGACACAGACAGGGTGACATTAAAAGTTTGAGGCCAGGGAGTGTTAAAATGTGCTCTTGGAGGCCA
Organism: Girardinus metallicus; assembly: GCA_903067095.1. NCBI lineage: Eukaryota > Metazoa > Chordata > Actinopteri > Cyprinodontiformes > Poeciliidae > Girardinus > Girardinus metallicus. The sequence continues at coordinate 45,778 of CAEGAE010012021.1, read as the reverse complement.
GCATGTAATAATACGTTGCCTGGAACAGCTTTCCGGGAGATAGTCTGGGAGAAAGATTTTGTTTCGGAGCTTGTCAGTCAGCTTTCTCATCTTTTCCCGGTTCAGTTTGCTTTCAAGCAGCATTCAAGATAAATCACTGCATCAAATAATCATTGTGGAATCATTGGAAATGGCAGCTGAGTTAAGGTTTACCCAATGGTTGGAATATATACATTTGTGTGTGTGTGCGTGTGCGGGGGTGTGTGTGTGTAAAAGCAAGCAAGTAAGCATGCATGGGGCCAAACTCGAAAGAGCACTCTTATGTCTTGGCAGAAGTTATGATAATCACAGCTGACATGAGTATGAAAAAAAAAAAAATCAGCCAGAGTAACATGTGTCTGAGATGATATTTACAACTTTTTGAGCAAAGAGGAACCTGCAACACATACAGACATGCGCGCACACACACACACAAAAAAGTGGGTCAGGTAAAACAAGGGAACATATTTCTGAGACAGCCTGCCATTTGCAATGTCCTCAAAAAACAAATGATTGAACAGCTTGTCGAAACATTAAGGCTCAAATATGAAAGCTTTGGAGTCGTCTTAAAAACAAAGAAGGATTATTCTATTAAACAAATGTGTCCTTTGTTTTTTTTTTTCCCTCCTGCCAGCTTAAACACTAAAAGCTTTTAATATCGAAACCTAGATAAGCTATTAACCTGGTTTCTTTTTCAGTCGTTTAAACCTCATGCTTTGACTTCCTTTGTCAGATAAAAAAAAATGTTGAAGGAAGGAATATATAAGATTTTTTTCAGGCCGTGATATGTGTTACAAGACAACCCTGGTCACATTTTACAGTGAAGCACCTGAACATCAGAGTGACTCAGACAGCTGTAAAATATGTGTCCTGCTAAACTCAATTTGGACTGAGCCTTTAGCTGCATGTGTGTGTTGAAGGGACAGATAAAAAGACATATGCACACAGGAAATCATTCTAATGGCACTAGCAGCTGTGGCTTACTAAGTGAACACATATGACTGCAGATATATGAGTCCAGTCCTTCCTTAAGCTTTGGAATCAGTTTTTTCCAAAACATTAAAAGTAGAGTTTGCTCCTAAACTTTGTCTTCCAACCTTAAATCACGTCTCCGCTGAAAAGCATCAAAACGGAAACAAAACTTTGGCAGGAATATCTTCCTCTTCCTTCAGCCTGCTCTCACACAGACACATAGTAATCTATCTAGAGGGCAGCGGAAAACTCAGAGGTCTGAGTGAATTTGTCCCAAATATCCTACGATAAAAGACTGCCGCTGTATTTTTCTCCAAAAACATTTGATGACAAACTGTAACTAGCGTGAAATTCCCCCATAGATTAAATGTCCTAGGAGTTGTACTCCCATCCGGAAAACACACATATCTGTGAGCCAGCACGCGCAAACACACACACACACACACACACGCAAGCTCACGCCAGCACGCATGCATGTGCGCACACACAACTTGTAAACCTCAGTTGCCAAAATACCTCTGAGCAGAGGGAAGTCACAGAGATACAGATTCTGAGACATAGAAAGCATGGACGTACAGTAGACTCGGGCAAAGACGAAGTCCCATGCAAATGCTGTGACATGAACACGCATGCACAATGCGCTGCAGAGTCTGGACAGTATATAAATACATGCATGTCTGCATAGAAAAATACAGAGTTACTCACAGGCGCTGAGACTGGAGACACACTGGGGGGCAAATCATAGCAGGAGACTTGCAGCGTGTTTGCCTGATTACCAGTCAAGCAAATAGCAGATAGAGCATGCTCACACTGCCACCTCCATCCTCCTACACAGATATGCACATACACCTGTTTCATTGTTGGTAAGTCTGTGTACTGATTATTGGAATCATAAGAACTTGTATTTTTTTTCTCCTTTTTTCAATCGTTTTCAAATAATTTCTTTTCTTTTTTTTATTCATTATTTCGGGATTTGTCTTGATAAAAGTTAGACCCTTTTGGAAAACAAAGAAGGTCAGCCTAGAATTCAAAGATCCAAAATTTGTTTCTTAATATCATGTTAATTATGTAAAAAATACCCACATAAAAAATAACTTTGTGGGTGAGTATTACACAGAGAAGTGTGTTAGTGTTCTTGATGATTCTCTGATATAAACTATTTTTCATTTCTTAATGTACTGTCCAACTTTTCTGTATGCATAGATGCTCTTGATGGATGGCTTAAACTGCTAAGTGTGAGTCTCATGATGAGCAAAGGCATAAGCAGGCTAATTTCCAATAGATACATGAGGTTCTATTGAGGTATTGAGAAAGAATGTAATAACTACAAACTCTAAATGCAGCTATCCTAAAATTTTGAAGCACATCTTCACAAAAGCAAAAGAAAAATCCCTTTCTGTTAAGATGTGAAATTGTCTTCATGTTTTTGTTGTCTTTAAGCTTTATTGGATAATGTTCACCAAAAACTTATATCTTCACATCATGAAAACATGATGTGAAGTCTATCTAGTAAAAAGTGATTAAAAAAACATTAACAATAATGGGATGCCAGGAAATTTTCCTACCTGTCTCGGAAAACGTAAAAATCTTTCTTGGCATCACAGCAATCAAACCTGTTTTTTTTTTTTTTAATCGCCCACCAGCTTTTTGAATGTTTCCCCAAGCACCCCGCTCCAAATTTATAATAATGTCTACATATATGCAATTGAATCTCTATATAAATACAGCTGCTCTGTAAAATACTCACAGGTGTGTTTTGTCAGTGTTAGGTTGTATTTTTCCCCCACATTCTGAACATAACATGAAGCACAGTTTAACCAACAAAAAAGTTGAAACAAGGAAAAGGCATAGCACAACTGCAAGTCTACCTACGAACAATTGGCCATCTAAACTGGCAGGTTAGACGATATCAACTGAAAGTCCCACAGCTACTGGGTGAAAAAACGTGCTGACAACTATTAGTGACACAAACTGATATTGGTCACATGGCAAACTTGAGGAACATGCTCTTGTCACACGAGAGCAAAACAAAAATTTCTGGACTCAGTGCAGAAACTGATGTTCACTGGAAACATTGCACATCACTCTGAACAGACTGTCCCAGATGAAAACTTTGGCAACTGAGGACAGACAGACAATATTTAAAGTTTATTTTTTCAGCCAGATTTGTACAGAAGTTCTTCATTCTATGTTTCCATGATTTTTTTTAATAACAATAATAAAAAAAAAAAACTATGTGTTTTGCAAAGCAGGCACTCAATAAATGAACAGAGTGTGTTCTGAAGATGCAAGCATGTCCCACAAACAGATACTCAGTTTTCTAAGAATTCCTGCCAAACTTTCAGGCGAACACTTATCTCAGTCATATTTACTATTGAAAAAAGACTTCCTTATTACAAGACATGCCGATCAGACCTATATCACATTACACACATTGCACAGTTTGAACATTTTAAAGCCTGTAAATATAACGCATAAGCTAGGATTTAGTCTTGAGCATATGCAAGTTGAGAAACTATGCATTCTGCACATCACAACAAATGTATTAAACGTCTGTTTTACTGTCTGCCCCTCTGTGACAATTTTATGCCCACAATATGCACAAGCACCTGGTTCTCATGCAAAACCCACTGCTGTGCTCATAGAGTATGAGGAGGTCAGACAGAGGTAAACCTAAATAACGTCTTTAACAGGCCTGATTTACAAGCCCTAGTTAAAGGTATTGATTCAGTTGTGAAAAAAACAAAAAACAAAAACACACACAACATTCTTCTTAGTGAAGAGAAAGTTCCAGTTTACAGCATATTATGTTCATATCATCCCTCAGCATCTGTTTCCCCTAGCACAGTTATTTGCCACATTTATAATGGACTTATGACCTTTCTGAAGAGAGAGGGGGGCACCAAGAAAATCCTTGAACATCTTAATTCGATTCGTTTTAAACAACAGAGGCCAATTTTGGGAGAGGAGGTGGAGGGCTGTACACATAACATTTTACAGAGAGAGTGGGTGCCAGCAAACTGTTTCCCTGCTTTTTATTTTCACTTCATACTCGTGAGTGAAAGGTTCTTTTGTTGTCTACGGACTGATTGACTTTAATGAGAAACATGCCATTGTGCCAAATGTTAGTTTAACAAACTGAACTTTGTGCCCCTTGTTTTTTTCTTCTTGTTTTCATATTGGATTCAAAGAGGCGACACAGCCATACATGCAAGGCAACTAAACACAGCGGACGTGCACATGCACACCACAACCACTCAAACCTACTCAAATGAGATGCCTTAATCCCTTATTCTTTACACCCCGTACTGCGGTCGGGGCTGTAAAGAGAAATCAAAAAAGCGTGACTATGACAGAAAAGCATGCAAAGCAATATTTGGGAGGAGGAAGCGATGGAAATGGAGGGACGGGAGAACAGGACAAAAGAACTAACTATGCAACAGCATTTAACTTGAGACTCTCGCAGCTTTAAACACGCTTGAGTTAAAAGGCAGCATGCTTTTGAGTTTGAATGCGTGTGTGTGCGTGTGTGTGTGTGTGTGTAGTATCGACAAATACGGCTCTTGATCTGTGAAGAGGAGGTGATGGTGTCTTAAGAGTTGGCCGTGTACAAATTGTGTAGATTTATCCACTGGAAACAATCACGTAGCATGTGTGTGGATGGAACTCCTGAAAGCAATTCCTCAGAATAACCAGTGAGTTGGACTACCTGCTGGCATGAGCTAAGCTGTAGATCAATAAAAGTGTGCGTGCAGGTCTGTATATGTGAGAGTGCTTGTCGTATGTTTATTTGTGTGTGTTTGTGTAGGCAGGTAGCTGTGGGTGCCTTTGCGTTCGTGTGTGTGCATCATACAGTTACTGGAACACTTGCTATATTTGGCTCCCTCAATACAACATCAGGTTTTATGAAAGCAATCCATCTGAATCGGCGCAATAAATTCCCATCAGCCGACAATTTCTTAAGTGAAACTAACAAGTGTTTCTAAATTCTTGACAAAATTACATCTGAGCTAGAACAGATTAGATGTTAGAAACAACATTTAGGTCAATAATACAGTTTAGACGTCACGTCGGATCAATACGCGCACAAACACAGCAGATGCAGACCCTCGCGAGCACTCGCGCACACAGATTCAGTTGCCATGGCGGCCGTATGCTTTTTGCATGTTTCTGTCACACCGACGATGTGTGTGGGTGTGTGTGTGTGTAATGCTGAAGGGCATCGTGACCTAAACTTCCAGCAGCTTTCCTCGAGGGTGACACTTCCATTACACTCCAACAACACGGACAGGCGGCGTCCAAACCCAGCACAGACTTAGACACCCTCTGACACCTTTTCTGCCACTCATCTGCATACTACCACTGTTGCTACATCACTAAGAGTTCTTTCCTAAAGGATCTTGACATATGTTTGTATTTAAATGGCATAATTTTAGCAGGTGTCACAGGTGAAATGTTCGTGAAACATGCAGAAGGTCCGGGAAACTGTCAACCTATTGGCCCTTGCTTTAAGCTGGTTGCTGCCAAGCATAGCCGGCGGCAAATAAAATGCACAGTCATGTGATAGTATGGAATATATTATTGAGGATTAGGCTGTGATAAAATAAGACAGCTGAGTGACTGGTGATGGAGAAGCCTTGCTGCATAAGGTCAGGCTCCTGTCCATCTGTAGTCGCGAGTAAAATCTGATATCTCCTTGGTCTTATTACCGGAAACGTCAGAATGGATCAAGTTGGAGCAAAGCGGGAGAGACTGGGCCAAAAATTTCATATACAGAAGTGACTTACAGCAATAAATTAATTAAAGTTCATTTCTGTGAAAAGTAACAGAAAAGAAAAGTTGAGTCTCCGTGCCTTGTAAAAGTACAAACAGCACTTCAACTTTTCCATATTTTTCAACATTGCAACCATAATTTTAAACAAGCTATTTTTATGTGACTGACCAATACAAGTTAAAACATATTTGTAAAGTGGAGGGAAATGGTCTCATTTTCAAGAGTTATTACAAATAAAAATCTATAAAGTGTGGCTTGCATGTATATTCAACCTACATGAGTTATTACTTTGTAAAACCACCTTTCACTGGAATTTTATCTTCAAGTCTTTGGAGGATTACAGTATGTCTCTGCCAGCTTTGTGTACATGAAGACTATGTTGTTTTGCATATTTTTCTTTGCAAATCAGCTCAAACGCCAAAAAATCAGTCAGACACATTCAGAATAGAGCAACTGAACTCAAATCTCGCCACTGATTCTTAATTGGATTTAGATAATCACTTTAGAACAGATTTTCTACCATTCCTTTGAAACTCTATCAGTATTTGTAGGGCTGTTGTCCTTCTCTATATCTAGTGTAAACTGCAGCACCTATCAGTTTTTCTACTGGAATTTGCCTGTGTTTGGCTTCATTGATCTTCACGTTAACCTTGACCAGTCTCCATTTGACAGCTGATTAGACACATCCCCAGAGCATCATGCAGCCATCTCCCTGTTTCACCATGGAGATGGTCTGACAGTGTTAGTTTTGCGCCCCATACAGCATGTGTCTGCTGATCACCGTTCCTTATTTTCTGAGTTCACTACATGCCACCTGGAAAACAAAAGTGAGGCCTCCTGTGACTGTCTTTCAATAAGTGTCTTTTTTTTCCATATAAGAAGGACTAAATTGTGTATTGCACAGCTAATAAAGAAAACAAAATGAATTGTATATATTTGTCAATTCTGAAAAATGTCTGAAATGGCATGGCTTATGCTGTTGCAGGACAGACAACATACTGATGAAAAAAATGTTTTTAAAAATACAGAAAAAAAGTAGATGAAGTTAGGCTTTTATTCCACTTCCTGTCGAAGACACAGACAAAGTGTATTAAAAACAGACAGTGATTAATGATGATTCCTTAAGCAAAGGTACATAAATCTATTTCCTTCAAAAGACCGTCTTATCTAAAGAGACACTTTTTAATCATCCTGCATTGGTCTGTTTACAGCAACACCCTGTGGGTAATCGTGTGCAGCAGGGCAAAAACACAAAAGTGCTAAAAATAGTACAAGAACTTTAATAAAACATTACTATGAATACATTGATAAACAGTTTGGTGGAACTGTTTCAGAGAGGTGCTGACAGGCGGCTTCATGACTTTGCACTTTCAAAGATTGCTGCATGGAAAAAATTATTTCAAAATTGGACTGGCTTGTTTTAAGTCAAAGCAATAAAGTAACATGAGCATCCCCTGCCCGATTAGTTGTTAGCATCCCGGCGAGTGTGTTTCTATGCAAAGTAACAGAAAAAAACAGTCATGTATTGGGCCTGACACAGAACATAATCACAGCCTGCAAGCAAGGGCAGAGAGATTTGAAGCTCTTTTTGATGCCAGCTACAGCTTGGAGTCAGTAATGAGGATGTTGATTTTGTTATGATTATAGAATTCCTGGTCTGTTTGTTGCTATATCTCGGCTGTGTCCATCCCTCCTGCTGAGGTACATGGACACCAACTGCCTACATGTGAGTTAAAATTAGTCACTATCCAATTAGTCACTCTACTCACACTTGGAGCTGAAAAATGGTCCCTACAATAAGCGATCAAACTTGATAATGGGACCTTTGATAATAAGACCTCCGCCTAAGATAAGTCGTGGTGGTGGCTTGGTAATAAAGACAACAATGGACATTACGCTGAGCCGACATCTGGCATGCATGTCGGCTCAAAATAGTCAAGCATGCATTTACTTTTGATGCTATATGCTGTAAATACCTGGGAAATAGTGCACAGCTTGAATGTGTATTTGTTTTGACTTTCATCCACAATTCTGTCATCCCCACTTGGAGAGAAATCGTATGTGATGTGTAGCCAGCTTTGCATGATCGTTCTCTCCCCTCTCCCCTCATTTCCATGTACAAACTCAAAGGAAGTGTCTCTGGTCTCTCTTACATACTGCAAATTTCAAGATGCACTCAAAAAAAAACAGCAGAAACAACTTGTACGTCTTCAAACCCTCTTAGCAAAAATGCTAAAATCTGAGCACTCCCATTATACATAATTTAAGGGAATCTATATTCATCGAAGTGCGGGGCGTGTTGTGCTCAATGGAGTAAAACGCCCCTGTGTGGCTAATGGAATGGCCTGAGTTGTGTGATTGAGTGAAATGTGCTGGAAAGATTGGGAGGAATTTTAGTGCAGATAAATAAAGAGGAGATTCTGCCTTTTACTGGGCGTCAGCATTAATGCAGCATCTCCCCAGGTGATCAACACATTCAAATGGATAGTTGGCGAGATGGAGAGAGGAAGTGATGGAGGAGACAAAGACAGGAAGAATGGGGAAGGAAGATTAGAAAGTACAGAGAGAATGAAAGTGAGAGGACACTTTAAGAAATGGCCTGCTTCAATCGACTCCACATGCACAACGGCTATAGTATAGCATCTCATATATCATCGTGATGTTACTATTGGAGGGTTCAAAGAAAGGGAAAAAAAAGAGGGAGAATGGGTCTTTGCAAATTCAAAGTCAAAAAATAACCAAGGGACATTATGAGGCCTTAGCAGACGACTGGAAAAGGCCTGGACTGCCATGTGCATTTCTACTTTTCCTCTCTTTTTACCATCTATAATTTGACATCAAATGTGAGCAAGCAGCTCTTTCTTTTCACCTCCCACTTTCAACATCCATTATGTTTGGAAAGATGCAAAGTGAATATTTCAATTGGACTGCAATGGTCAGTTAGCAGTGCTTTGATCCCCACTCTGCTCTTTGAGGGGCTCCATTGTTCCTGATTTGCTGCCTTGATTTGCCTGCCTGAGGATAATGGCGAGGAGTCATAGCCTGTCCTGCTTCCATCAGTCCATGTATCATTATCATGGGTTTGGTATTTGGCATTCTGGGACTTTTATGTATGTCTCAAAGCAGCTCCATCCTCACCTTATTTATTTATTTATTTATTTATTTATTTATTTATTTATTTATTTATTTATTTTTAAGAATTACCAAACATCTGATATGATTCTGATAGCATATTTGTTCACTTATTTTTTTTGCAGAAGTTGGTGTCATGCCAAGAACAGAGCTGTTAAGTCCCACAAATCTTCAATATGATAAAGGTTGGGGCTTTGGACGGCTTTTTCAGAAGCTTAATGCAAGCATGATGTGCTTTTGAAGTTGTTTCCCCATCAAAGATTCAACCATCAAGCCAATGATTTGAGATAAACAATTCAACATTGTCCTGCCTCATTATTCCATCAATCTTCTGTAATCTACCAGTACATCTGATGGTGAAAATGACCCAAAGTATGATGTAGTCACTATCTTGCGTTAAAGATGGTACATTATTTGCATTAAAATTTTGCCTTAACTTCAAACATACGTCTTGCCTTAAAATTTTGCCTTAACTTCAAACATACGTCTCGCCCCAGGGCCAAATAGCTCAATCTTTTTCTCCATTGAACACCAAACCTTTTTTTTTTTTTTTTTCAGATGACATTTGATATGTCTGTTTGGGTAGCTTAGTAACCTTAGTAGAGCTTGAAGATATTCCTATTGTATTTGTTTTTGTTTTTTTTGTGATTGTTACTTGAACTTCATACTCTGTTCATTTTGATGCTAATCCCATGACTGTGGACAGTGAAAGTGAACACTTCAGTTCCAGTTTATGGCTGTTTTGCATCTTGCTGATTCCTGGGTTGTTCCAATCAATGTAATAGCTGATGAGGGCTACAACTTGGGTCTTCTTCTTGAACTTCCCAAAATGGAGATGCATTTGAATATTCTGTATGGATCCTCAATTAACTTGCGAACCAAGTTATTATTATTATTTTTTAAATTACTGCAGCTATATGCAGTAATTCTAAAAAAAAACAAAAAAAAACAAACAAAAACAAACAAAAAAAAAACATTTCAAATGAACATTTCAAAGCAAAAAATCAATGACATTCATGCCTCTGATGGATGTATGTAAACTTCTGACAGGAACCAAATAAAGACCTGAGACTTAATGTTCACAAATGATAACTCAGTCAGTTTCTCAGCATGTCTCGTATTCAGTCTTTGTGTATGAATCGCAATGAAATTCAGCTCTGGAACATCAAAGCAAGTTGTTGCTAACAAAGCTCCATTTAAGTATTGCTCATCATTTCAGTCCTCCGTCTCATCAGTAGAAGACAGGCACAGCAAATTGGTTCAGAGGTGATTGAGAGCATAGATCAGTTTCTTCTTCATCTTTTTAAATGTCCAACATAACCTTTGGAAGTAAAGCACAATGACATGCATGTTTTCTGAATGCCTCTCAGATTCTTTAATAGAAGGCATCTATTAAATTCAGCATGGTGTGTTTAGTCAAGTCAAGCATGTCATCAAAAAGACACTCTTATTTGGACAATGAAAGAGCATAATTTTATGTCCAATGATCAAAGCCAGTAGGCCTTTTATCTATGGCACACTGAATGTAATGGCTGCCTCTATAGCGGTAGTGAGCAGTGTTATTTTACTAATGGCAAAGGCTTGATCTTAGACTATGGTTCTTGATCTATATTCATTATCACAACAACCTGAAACATATAGTAATCTCATATGTATATATGTATATGTCTTGCAAAGTATCTGTTCCCCTTGAGGAATTTTTTCACATTTCTTGAACCTCATTGAATTCTATCGGATTTTTATGAGTGAAAAATGTGAGACAAAATTACATGTGGTTTTAAAAGAATGCTATAGTAAAAACCAGAAGCGTGCCTGACATTTATAATGACTGTATACTTAATAAACCCCCATTTTTGAGCAAATACAGACACAAGCCCTTTTTGGTTATGTCTGTTCCTGCTTTGTACATCTAGAGACTAATATCTCTGACCCCTCGTTTTTATGAAGCAGTTCTAGTTTAGGTAACCTGGATAGACTGTTAATCTGAGCATTAGTTTTCAGTTTTACAGTCAAAGTAGAATTTGTGGATTCTACTTTAACTAGGCCATTCTAACACATGCTTTGATCCAAACCATGTTTAGGATTTGTCAAAAATAATGTGATATCACTGCATAATAATGTGATATCACAGCGATATCACTGCATCAGTTTATTGACTATTGTTTTTCATTTTTATTTGTTCCTTTTTTAGATTTTGTTTTTCTATAATTTATCATATTATTGACCGTAATTAGTCTTATTAGAGAGATTGTTGACGAGAGTATTTCACCTAAAAGTTGAAGTGTTTTGTTAAATTCTTGTATTTTGGAGAGAAGTTGCTTGTGTTAATTCTGTACATGATGTAGTTCTTGCTGTTTGGGAACACCACTCCACAATTTCACTATGTGTCATCTATTCCCCTATAATACCATTCTTCACTTGGCAGTAGTCATAGAACAATACCCGGAACAGACTAAAAGATATATTTGGCTATTAATATTCTGATAATCAGGTGGTGCCCTGAAACTGATGATGAAAAATGCAAAGTTTATTAATAACTACCCATGGCATTTATTAGTTATTCATTATCAGACCAAAATATAAATGACTACCTTTCATATTCACATGTAGTGTAGTTTCCTTCTAGTATCAGTTGAGTGAGAATTGTTTTGCAGTAGTAAAATATGTGTCTGTAATATAGGACAGTTACACAAAGCAAAGGCAATAATATATTTGCTTATGTATTTTGGTGGGGTTTTGTAAACTTAAAATAAGGTTTTCTAACAAACTCTTCCACAGTGCTTGTGGAAGATTCTCATTCAGATGTATGCATTGAGTATCTCTGCAGTTTGCCCTGGAAGTGATCATTGAGCTGCCTCCCGTTTATTTACACGTTTGATTGTCTGGCTGAGATTTTAAAAACAACAGCCACCGAGATCCCGTCTCATTCCGTCTCTCCTGCTACTAACCTTAAGATAACTTTAGTGCAGCACATTTAAAGAGAGAATGCAGAGAACATTTGCTCAAGTGTCTGGTCTCCTCCCAGATACAAATGAACAATTTGTTTTCCATTTCTTTCCAAACCTTCATCTCAGCCTTTCTGCTTTGAAGTAGGGGTGAAATGGGAGGAGAAGCGCAGAGAAGAGAGGGGGGGGGGTGCAGATTGAATGATACTGTGTTCGTCTTCAAAGAGTCCCAGCTTGCTTACAAATGCACTGGCAAGTACAACACCTTCAAGGTGAAATTGATAAATCTAGTGGTGAGCTCTTTCATAGCAATAATAAGCAGAATGTGTAGAAAGGATGCATGGATTTTTTTAGATGCAAATATTGTCAAACACCACCAGGCAAAGACTAAATTGAACTGTGCCAAGTAGATAAGAATGTACTGGGAACGCACAGGGGTACATAATTAGATTCATGAACTATATCCACCTGGGCCTGGCATAGCCTAATCATAACTGATACAGTGTTTTATGCTTACATTTAAAACATCTACCGTTGCCCTTTGATCATCTCCAAAGTTGGCTATCTGCACTGAAATTCACATTTCTGGAATGGTCACAACACGCTTCTTTGCATATCAAACACATGATCTGATTGTAGTCATTGAGACAGAAACTTTCTCCAGGCAAAGACAGAGAGCAAAACAAACAAGCCAGGAGGGAAGACGGCAGAAGGACAAAGAGAAAAGAAAGGAAGCTCATCAGTTGTCCCTCTGCCAGATGACATCCTTTGTAGCCCCTCTGTCATTTCTTTCTCATCTACTGGGATGGACAGAATTGTCTTTTTCTCTCTCCTGCTCTTTGGGATGACTGCTTCACTAAAGTCCCTTGAGACACCTTTTTCCTTGTCTCTCGCTTCTCTTGCTTTCTGCTATTTTCCTGAAACTTTATGAATTAGTCACAAACCTTTTTCTCCCCCCTCATCCCCCTTCTTCACCACTTCTCTTACTTTCTCATCTCATAGCCTGGACACACATTCAACACCTGCCTCACAAACCCACTGTCCATCTTTGTCCATCAGTCTGTCTGCTACTACCCTACTGCCTTCCCTTTTATTTTTACCTTATTTTTCTCAATTCCTGCCAAGCAACAAACGTCCCTGGGACCATCGTCTTTCCAGTGTTTTCTCTATATTGTTCTCTCCATGGTCCTTCCTTTTATACAGTGCACACATGTAAATAAAGACAATAAGCAAAACAGAAAGATAGATTTCACAGACAAAAACAAAAAAGTTTTTGCTCTCACAATCATAAATGAAATGCAGCTGTAGATTGAATGGCCTCACAACTCCCCACTGTCTACACTCCACCTTCCTCCCGCTACCTTTGAGATTGGGCCGACACAGGGGGTGGTGTGTATGCGCGTATGTGTGTCCAACTCCTTTGTGACCGCTTTCCTGAACCTGAACCCTCCCTGCACTCGGGGAAATGGTGGACTGTGGCAACGACAGGGCAGTTTTACAGTGCACGGGGCTGAATGTTAAACTTATATTTAATGTATGACATTTCACACAAATCATCCCGCCACAGACATGACCCTGGGGTATTCCGCAGATTGCTTTTTCAGTGCCTCAGCAACTGTGGAATTATTCGTCCCAGTGAGAAAGGGAGAAAGAGGCGAGGAGAGGGAGGAGGAGGGGGGGGGCAGCCTTTGAGTTTGGCGAAATGATCGCCCTCTTGCTGCTCTGGCCATCCTAGACTGGAAGCTCTCCCTCACTTTTTCTCTGTGATATCATGATCGCAGGGCCATGCCAAATTGAAAACATCTTGGCAGTCTGGAGGCTGTATGAAATAACCATATATTATGTGTAGTATAACACCCGATTGGACAGCTAAACAATTTTGGTGTTTTGCAGACTCAAAAGATTCCTTGTGCCCCACTCAACCCTACACCCACTCATTTGAATGTGAAAAATCTTCACAGCGGCGTATGGAAACTATCTCTGATTTGTAAATTGGAGTGGAATTTATACCTGATACCCCCTAAAAGAATGTTGTCCGACATGGATAAGTAAAAAAAAATAAAATAAAAATTGGAACCCCTCCACCCTCCTGGCCGTGTGTGTATAAAGAAAAAAAAATTGCCCTTTTTTTCCCAGACTTGTTCTGCAAGGCACTTTTCTAACATGTTATGAAAAGAGTGCAAACAACAAAAAGGATCTGTGGAATTTTTTAGTAAAAATGTTCTCCAATGCCTTCTTAAATATAAATCCATTTCTTTTCCTTATTCTTTATTTTAACACTATTATTTTTTTTTTAAAGGCAGATTGCAACTGGTTTAAAATTGAATCTTTTCTTGCATGCTTGTTGGCTCAACCTTGTAAAACAATATATATGTTATAACAGATGTGACAGCTGGGTCATCCATTTTATTTGAGGGGACATTTTTCAGCATTTAAGGTTAGATAGGAGAGGCACAGTGTCCACTACATCAGCGTCACTCTGTGTTTTCAAGGTTAGATGGAGGGCATAAGCATCAGAGCACCACTACCTGTAACATTGAAAATAGCTCACATTACTTCTCACGATTAACACTTTCCATGCTTCCACCCACTGGAAAGTATTTACCCCCTTTTTTATGAGAACAAACTCCAATACACTCTTATAAATTTTAATTGACCCCGTTTGTAAAAACAGTCCATCTGTGTCCAATACAATATCTCCTGAATGCTGTGAATGCTTCCTAGATTTTTTTGGAGAACATTAGCAAACAAGAAGCATCATTACGATCAAGGAACACAGCAGACAGGTCAGGGTTAAAGTTTAAAAAAAATAAATAAATAATGGAGTGGAAGAGTATGGTAAACCTGCAAAAGTACCAAGACATGGCCATCCAGCTAAATTAAAAGAATAGACAAAGAGAGCCCTAATTAGTCAAGAGCAAAACTGTGGAGGAGATGCAGAGATCCACAGCCAACTATCAGTTGCCCTTATATCAGGGCTCTATGGAAGAGGGCCAAGTTATGTTGAAAGAAAGGCATAAGAATCCCAGAATGAAGTTTGATGCAATAAGAAGCTCCAGTTTGTTAAGGGATCAAAATTAAAGTAAACCCTAAATACACCATTCACAATGAGACTTAACATGTAGCCAGAACTATAATTGAGTTGTTTAATCAAAGCATATATGAATGGCCCAGTTAAAATCTAGATCTAAGTCTGTTGAGGCAAGATTTTCTATGCTTTCTATGCAGTATGACTAAGTGTTTGAGCGAAGAGGACTGGACATAAATGTCAGTTTCTAGACATGCAAAGCTGGTATAAACATACCCCCAGAAGACTTGCAGAAAAGAACATGGTCACAGAGAAGTGGTACACATACCTACACTGTTTGGAAATAGTTAAAAAAAAACAAAAAAAAAAAACATGCCATCCTTTCTCCTTCCACTTCACAATTATTTGCTGCTTTCTCTAGGTCTAAGAAACAGAATTCCTAAAAAATAAATAATTTAAAAAAATACATTCAAGTTAATGGTTCTAACTTCCCAAAATATGAGAACAGTTTAGGGAAGTGAATACTTTTGCAAGACTGTTCTTTGCAAATTGGTGTGAAAAGAACTTGCTTAAGAGGATACAAATTTGTGTATCATGTTCAATTATGGAGAATCATTTGCTAGAGTTGTAATTAATAGCAGTCTAAACATTAGAGGAAGATGAGAAAAACACCATCAGTTTACTGTAAGGTCCATCTAAATAGCACACAAACACCTAAAGAAATGCCTAATACTCATGGCCTAAAAATGTAAAGAAACAATTCCCAACAGTAATGGCCTATTTTGCCTTCAAGCTTAGTTTAAGGGTAAAATTTATATGTGTGTGTAGGGGTGTGTGTGTGTGTGTTTTAGATGCACTACTTATGATGAACAACTGAGATCAAGAGGATCTGAATTTCAGTATTGTGTCTAATTATGAAGGATCATTTGATTCAACTAACAATTTCAGCATTGTAAACATTACGAAAAGATAAAGAAAAAATATCATAAAATGTGCAGAGTCCCCCTGCACCACACTCTAGATGCACACGCACACACATGCATGCACACGCAAACACTGTAAGTCACAACCACAGTCAACAGCATAATTATCAGTTTCCCCACAGGGCGTTAGGAAACCTGTTCCTAATTGGAGCCCAGTTGGGACTTTACATGGATTAAAATACATGAGGCTTCTGCAACAGGAAAACACACACACACACACACACAAATATATATAAAAAAAAACAAAAAAACAACACATCATCCCCTTGAGTTCCATGTTTTCCTCCAAATTTTTATTTACGCTAAGTCTTGCATGATCCCCATTGTCTCGCTACACACGGGTCGAGCACAACAATTGGAGTCTCCAAAGCACAATTACGGCACTATTTTCCCCTTGTTGTGTATTCTGTTTTTCCTTATTTTTGTTCCATTTCCCTGACTTAAGCTGTTGTCTAATGGACAGCACCATGACAGAGGGGAGTTTGGTATCAGATTGAAGCCGGTTGCCCTTTTTGCCAATTTGCGAGCAGCCTCCTCTGTACTTGTAAGATGGCCAATTAGCTGACCGTCTGACAGAGGCTCTCTGTCTGTGGCTATTAAAACACACACTCAGAGGCACATACGCATGCAGAGAAAGTGTGGAGACACACCTACACACACGCGTGCACGCATTAGGGCGTACGCGCACACACACGCACATGCACACACAGGGTTCAGCCCTGTCTCAGACTGTCCATCTTAATCTTCTACTTTTATTTATTTATTTTTTTTTATTTTTGATAAGATGTGGGCCTGGACCTCACCCCTCACCTTCTTCTCACTATTCGGAGGACACACACACATGCATGGACAAATGTGACTCCTTCATTTTTCTCACCATAAAAGGCTGTGCTCCTTGACCTCTTTCAACCCCTTCCCAACTTCACCCGTTCTCCTTCCAGCTTCTTCTTCTTCACCTCCTCGCAAACATTTTCCTCTCCATTTTTCCTCTCCATTTAATCTCCCTCTTCTTTCGCCTTCACCTCCATTTCCCTTACCTTCCGTCTCCACCGGAGCCTCTCCCCTCCTCTCATCCTCTCAGACCATCTTCATCCATAAACAACCATCCTCTCCATCTGACTCCCTGCCATTAGTCCGACTCCTTTCATCTTCTCTTGCCCGCTTTTTACTTAAACTCATCTTTACCGCATCTATTTGGAGTATTGGTCTGTGTCAGAAATACTTTTTCACTTTCCAGCAGTCCTCGGCTGTATTTTTCACCCCTTGTCCACCTGCTGTTGGAAGCATTAGCTGTTTGAAAGGAGTGTTCAGCTCAGTTGACGAGCTATGGAATTGTCTGTTCGGCATCGAATCAGGCACCAAAACCATGACCTACTACAAAAACCCCTCAAACTACACACAATAAAATAAAAACATGATATTATTATTATTATTATTATTATTTATATTATTATTTACTTACCTTTATTGTGAGTACTAAAATAAACTTAAATATAGTAGCTAATAGTCATCCATAATAGGTTACTGACTTGTGGAATCTCAACCTTTATTCCTCCCTTGCCTCCCCTGGTCAGCCCAGCCCCTCTTGGTTCTGTTGTCCATCAGAATGGTTTGTTCAAAGTCTTGGCTCCAGTTCCACCTCCCCTCTCCCACTGTTGTCAGGTTCAAGGGATCTCCTATGAACACACGTGGTGGTTGTGGTGGGGGGGCGAGGACTAGGTCAACAGCTTCCTGAGACTATAAACACATGAGGCATGGACACCTGCAGGCATACATGATTGTGCACTGGTGTTACAAAAAAGCCAACCATATTCAAGTAAAGGAAAGAGACGGAGCTGTAATTCATGACATACAAAAACACCCTCATTTCTGCATATGATTTCAGAAACAAGAAATTCATTTAATTGGTAAATAAGTAATCATTGTTTTTGCCTGTAATCAAAAGGGAGGACATAATATCAGCTTGACCTTAGCTTTGATTTTCAATACAAAGACGGCAGTGTTTTTGCGATGCGACTGCTAATGGAAGAAGGCAGAATTCATCTCATCTGCGTCTTCCTCTATTTCTTATTTACACACATACACACACAGGCACACACTCTTCAGTATTTTCTTTTTTTTTTTGACACATCTGGACATTTGTTGCATGTTTGTCGGCTTCAGCAACAACCCTGAAAGAGAGTGCAAACGGACAGTAACTGTGAGACACAAATCCAAAAAAATTCCCTCTGCAGTAACTGCCGGGCATTTTGCAATTTTTTTGGTGTGTATTGAAATACATAGGAATGAAAAGTTGTTGAATTTCAATTCAATAAAAAAATTGCGCTCCATATCTTTGAAAAAAAAAAAAGTTAAATGTTTCATTTCATATGACCTTTTTCTCATATATTTAAGTTATTACAGAATAAACCCACTAAAAAGATGTTTTTTCCTTCTTTTTTTTCCCCTTTTTGCTCTGCATATAATTCATTGAATTGGAAATGCAGACTGCATGACTATCTGTAATTATTTCTAATTAATTTCATCTATTTCTTAGGAGACTGTTTGAATCCCAGAATTAACACAAAGGAACTTCCTGCTTCATTTCTCCAAGCAAAGATAATTATAAAGTTAAGCGGGTTTGCTAATTTAAAAATGCTATCTGCATGACATCAAATATACATCTTTGATCTCACTCTGTCCCCGATGGTTAAATGCCTTTAATTAGATTCCAAAAATTAACTTTTTTTGTGAATAATTAACAGCAAGTCCTCTTTTTTTGTGTTTGCAAAGAGAGTGTATCTGGTACTTTTTCCTTAATTTATTCTGGAGACAAACAAACACTGCACTTTATCCAATGTGCATAGAATCAATCAGTGGCTCATCAGAACAGTGAGGTCCATGTTTTGCAGTTGTATTCATGTAACATACAGAGATGGTGCAGTAGTTTACTTGCAAATAAAACTTCCACTTGGGGCAATTTACTTAAATCTCAGTACACCGTGAAGCATAATCCTTAAACATTGTGAAAAATGGACAAAGCACACACCTGACCCACATGTGTTCTGGAGGATCAGAAGAGGGGAGGCACATGGAGGTGGGGGGTTCGGGGGGTTCTCCATATCTCATTATATTCCTCTATAGCATATCAGCATCTCTCTGGGTGAATGTGTATACATACAGGGAGAAAGAGAAAGAGTCAGATGATTCATATTATCTTTATCACCCTACCACAGGAGTTGACTTGCCTCCTCTTTTTTCTCCTCCCTATTATGTAAAACTATAGATTATGTTTGGTAAGCGCATGAGTCCTGCATTCAGAGGTGTGCTTTTGTATGCAAAGGTGCATGTTAGAGACTTTATAGTGTGCGCTTGAGAGGAAAAGGGGGAATGGGGGCGTTATATACATCTATGCATGCATGTATGTATGCATCCATGCAGAGACCCCCTTCATTTCTCTCTCTCTCTCTCGCCCCCCATCTATCATGCATCCATAGGTCTATCAGCTTTGGGAATGAGGTGTGGAGGAAGAGGAAGGGGTGCGAAGGGTGCATTGGGGATGAGAGGGGGGAAGAGAGAAATAAATTTCGCCCCCCTCCTACTTTAAAAATGCACATACATTTCCATACATTGCAAAGGCAGTGAGGTGCGCACACCCTTGCTGCTGTATCCCCAACATGGCCTCAGCACACACAAAAACACACGCACACACACGCGCACACCCCCCCCCCCCACACACACCCACACACAAATCCGAAAACACAACCTACAGCAAAGATGAATGCATGTGTCCCGTTCAGTAGGTGTGGGTGAAAATCTACGCCTTGCCATATTTATCTTCATAAGAGCAGAAGCCACATTTGTGCCTGTATAAACAGTGGCTGTGGATCTGGGCTCTGTGCATTTGTTTTTGTGTGTGTGCGCACAAAACTTAATTTTTCCTCACCTTAAAATAAATAATAAAAAAAGAAAAACACTCACACGTTGTATAAAAAACAAACAAACAAAAAAACTTAACAACATAGATTCTTCTTGATTCCCCCCAAATAATGGACATAAATACATTGCGCCATGTACTGCGGGTCCAAAAATCAGCAATTCAGAAACTCAAATGTCTCGGGAGTTTGCAAGCGCCTCTGTCTTCACGCTAAATCCGCAATTCCCCAACTTCTTCCTTCTTTCATTTCAATAGCAAAATGCATTTGCTGATGCACAGATTCCAAATAGTTTAGAGTCTATTTGCCATCTGTCTTGTAGCGAGGCTTTCAGATGCTAAAACAACAACCAAAACCGTTCTCTAAAACACAGCTGAAACACCAAGCTCTTGTAGATAATGACAGCCTGTCGTGAGAGAGGAGAGAAACATGAGCGTGGTATTATTAAGCAAGACTAGTTTGTTCAGGAGAAGTGTTTTTGGCTTTTAAAAAGTTCCATTTTGCACTCCCCAGGCTCTGCAAACAGGGGTACCCCAGGGAAGTGTGCATGGGGGGGGTGTGCATGTGTGTGTGTGTATGCATGCATGGGGATGAAATATGTAAGTGTGTGTGTGTGCATGCTAAAATATTCTGACTGAGCTGTCTAGCGGCTCACAGAGCAGAGAGATGTGTCCTGTCTCCTGCATTCAAATGTGAATGGGTTTTTGGAGGCTAAAAGTAAACAGATATGCTTGCTTGAACACACACATGAGAACGCGTGTATGTGCGCACCTGCCGTCTCGTATGTATGCATGTGCGCCCACACAAAAACGCAGCACGGATGCGGACACGGGACGAGTGAACACGAGAGTTGTAGTGCGTGTCTCCCCATCTGTTGTCCGTGTGTATTTTAACCTCTCTCAGCCATCAATCTTCACGCTAGAATATCTGCACGCCTTTGCCACGCTTACAAACGCAGCAGCGTCATTCAGTCAATGAATATAAAAAAAAAAGAATGTTTCAGGCAGGACAGTCAACAATAACAAAAAAAAAAAGAACGGTCGTCACGGACGTGCCCTTTCACAGCCTGCGAAGGTACGGTTTTATATGGCGATATAAACCTCTGCAGGTCTACGTTCTCAGCTCAGTCCTTAAGCTCTTTAATTCTGTTCCATATCCCACTTGCGGTATATGGGCTGTAATATAAGATAGCCCAAGACAATGAGCTGTCCAGTTGCCGAGGGGGTTAGCTGACATTGTGTTATGAGCGTGGAGGCAGGAGGGATAGGGAAGAGGTCGAGTGAAGGGTAGGAGGGGGCCCTTCAAACAAAATATGACCCTTTAAAAGCCCTGTTTGTAAGGGCTGGAATCCTCCTAGCTACCATATTTCCTCCTACTCTTCCCCATTTCTGCCCCTGTTGTCCCTCTTACACTTTTCCTCACTTAATCCGTTCACACACAGATGTGTTGTCTGTCAAGACGGCGATGATAAATTAGCACGGGTGCTGCTGGTGAAATAGGAGCTGGTGTCTGAGGGCAGAGGGTGATAAAGTGGACAATGCCAGGGATGAACCACTGATAGTTCAGCTGTGACTCTGCTGGTCTGGAGAAGTACTTTGGCTGAAACTGTGTTAGATTTTCTTCCAGAACAGTTACTACAGATGGTACACCACACACACACACACACCCACGCATGCACCCCCAGCCCCACACACATACAAAAACGGTTCGTTATACAGTTTTTGGAACGAATGAGGCTGAATTTTCTTTTTCTTTTAATATATTTATTATTTACAAATCTGAAACAGGAAATAATAGTAACCAACTCCAGGAATCTACTTACAAATATTACTCATTTACAAAAAAAAAATCCCTTTTAGAGAGAATAAATGCAGAAACAAGAATAAGAAAAATGTATAAAAAGACATTTAAATTCTTTATTGCTATACATTATAGGAGAATGTTATATATAGTAGATAGAGAAGTTTGTCAAATGCTTTGCACAATCTTCACTACCATTAAAAACTCCTTTTATTTATGTTTGTGTTGGTGAGGGCAAAAAGGGCTGAATGGATGAGTAGGTTTTTTTTTTCTTGCTTTTTTTTATATATATATTTTGGATGGGGAGGGGTGATTCTTTACCTGAAGGCTTTGGATACTGTGTGCTTGTTTACGTCTGCGCTTGCGTTTGTATGTGTATGGACATGTGTTTCTCATGAAGGCCCATGCCAGGCAAATTAATTCTCAGAAGTTGCGTGGCGGGGGCTCTCCATCCCTTTGAAATGGGGCATATTACTCCCTGTAATCAATAAGTCAAGCCATCTCGGCAGCATGTGGCAACCCCCCCCGGCACACAGATGAAGAAGCCCAATTTGCTCATCATAAATTCTGATTCCCACAATAAATCTGAGGGAAGGTCCCCCGATATCTAGATATCTCAGGGTGTTTGAAAGGCCGACCGGCCCTTGCCTTGACCATTTTTCGCTTTGTTGAGTAGAAATAACAAAAAACGTAATTTAAATGTATCACATTTAAAACTGCAGGGTTTTTCTTTTTTGACAAAAAAGTCCTATTTTTATTCCAGCATTCACTCAGATCAAATCAAATTTACGCTCCCATCTTCTTGGAAACCACACGTCATGCATCACAGGCGCTTTTGTCTACCTTTTGACAAATTTCCTTGAATCTGGGCATTTTCTAATGAACCTCGACATTCACCTCAAGACAAGTTGGTGACGTGTGCAGGCTGGGCATGTAGATGTTGGGGATGTGCAAATCTAACGGACAAGTGCTGTCTCTGCTGCTTAAAGCCTCCCTTCTCAGAAGGCCCAAGTATATGACAATGACCTGGGGAGGAGGAAGTGTGGCGGGGAGGAGGAAGTGTGGCAAAAAAAGAAAAATGACACACCTATGGATGCTGAGATTGCTTATTGAATGGTGCAAAAACAGGGCAAGAGAAAAGTGGCAACAGCGGGGGAATGGTTTACTCAAAACGTCTGTAATATCTGTGTATTTGTGTTTGTGGTAACACCATGAACAGCCGCTTGTGAAAACACAAGTGCCGTCACTGTACATGTAGACAACACATGGTGCAAAAAAAATGATTTAATACAGCATGGCATCCTCAACACCAGTGGCGCTCTATCTATCTTCTTTTTGGCAAGGACTTCCTGCTCTCCAGTTCGGTTCCGTCAATACATGACATTTATGAGGCTCCCATGAGCCACGGCACATGTTGCACAGATGACGAGGGACGCCTTCCGCGCCATGACGACAAAACTGCCAAATTGTGAGACATTATGCGTGTAATCTTCTCCAGAAAAAGCAAAGCAAAATTCAAACAGAAGCTCATCTATGCTGATAAGAAGTGAAAATGCATGACATGGGATGATAAGAGGAGGAGGCAGGAGATACTTCAACGGCAGAGTGCGTTTGGATACAGCAAAATGGAAGCGAAGAGAGTTTTCCATGCGAGTCAATACTGCTGTCTTCATTTGTAAGTCAGAGTTAAGAACACTAATTCCTGACCTGTTAGATACATCTGAGAACAGAGAGCTTTCCGGGATGCTAATCCATAAGTCTGCTGCTAAGTGGTTCATCAGCAAGAGCCTGAGATCGAAAGTCACCAATTAAGACGCCTAAACGCCTGGCTAATTGAGCTCAAAGTGTAGCCTGTCTCTCACATGATCACAAATGATTAACAAACACACACACACACACACACACACACGCCCGCACACGCACACACGCCTAGCTAATTCTAGGCAGTTCAGCTGCAGGGCTTAATGGTGAAAACGGTTGTATGTTCAAAGAGCACACTGCGATTGGCAGTTTGCCCGCATAGTTACATCATCAGCAATTAACACCAACCACATTTAATGCTTACAAAAGCAAAATCTGATCTGTTATTGTGAAAAGATGAAAGTTATGTTTGTGACTAAATGTCTGTGCAGTGTTGCATGCTGTTGAGTAAATAATTTAGCTATGGCAGTCCTCAGGGTCACAAGACATTGCTAAATGGAAAAGTATCAGATGCAACAGCTAAAACCAGATGTTTAGGCACATTATATAAAAAAAGACAGATTGGCTGTTTTTCCTTACTGACATTAAATCAGAGAAAATCTTTTCTGTTTTAGGTCAGTTTGGTTTACTAAGTTTTTTCTATCTACTAAATGCCAAAACATTGAAGGAGAAAAGCTATTGTTTTGATTACTTTCTTCAAAATCAGACTTTTATAACTTTAAACAACATGGGCATTTCCAAACTGTTCATGAGTAAGGCAGTGTTTTGGTAAAGAATCTGTGTATTGGCTTCAGGCACTTTGAGACTGGTGACTCATGATGGTAAGAAAGTGTCACTATTTACATTAAAACAAGTCCTCTACAGACATGACCTTAGAGGCCACTCAGCCAAGATGAAGCCATTTTCCGAAAAGCAACCTAAAATGCTGGGTTACATTTATACATGCACTTAACAACAAAAACGTAAATTTTTTTCTTGGGAGAAGGACTGGGATTTGGTGAAACTAAAAGGTAAGTTTTTGGCCATCAGAACCATTGTTATACTCGGAGGAAAAACAGTGAATCTTGCAAAAACATTCCAATGGCTAGTGTTGGTAGAATTACTAGTTATGGTTTCTTTACAAAATGTAATGGTGAGGTGCACTTGACAAAATAGATGGTGTCACAGGAAAAGAACATTATGCAGATATCCAATCACTCCA
Source organism: Girardinus metallicus (assembly GCA_903067095.1). NCBI lineage: Eukaryota > Metazoa > Chordata > Actinopteri > Cyprinodontiformes > Poeciliidae > Girardinus > Girardinus metallicus. Next base: position 21,310 of record CAEGAE010012021.1, on the reverse strand, counting down.
CTTTGAATAATCAATTAAACTTGATTGCATAAAAGGCAAGATTTAATTACAGTGTATGTAACTGACCTTGAACTGTGCATAAATTGGTGCTCATCATTGAAGTTGCATGATGAAAATCCATGCATTTTAACCTGAGTGTCTTGTTATCCAATACTCATTGTAACAAACCAACTGGTGAACTTTTCACGCTCCTTTGTATGCAAAACTATTGTGTAATTGGTCAGAAACTGCTAATGGCAAAGTAAGAGAACAATAGTAACTACACTGGTACCCGATGCAAAGAAGGGAAATTTTAACTGGGAATGTTCTTCTGCTGCTGGCCTTTCTTGTGTGCATCTTGGAAAAGTATTATCTTTCCAAGTTGTGACACCTACTGTTTGGGATGATAAGTACAATGAGTCATTCAAAATAACCAGCATAGGTCTTTTTTTTTTTTTTTTTACAGTATCAAACTGCACCAAATCATACAGTATTCGGTAAAAGTCTAAACACTGAAATGGTCTGCTTCTTGGTTGAGAGATCAGTCGACCCAGACTGAAACAGTATTTGCTTTTTATCGACCTGTGCACTTTAACATTGGTAGAGTACTGAGCTACATATGTTGTCCAAAAGCAGATACAGAACCCTAGAAAAATATGACATCAAATTGCATGTCCCATCATTATAAAGTTTTACAAAAAATAAAAATAAAATCCCACTGACTGATTTTTTTTTTTTTTTTCTGAAAGTCATTGTGTCACCTGTTTTTGTACTGTCTCCCTTACACCAAAGTGTAATATTTGCAGTGCTTATTTAGAGCAGTAGAGGTCTTTCTGAGGAATGAGGACAGATAACATCTGCTCCATGCCTCTCCCTGGCTTGGCCCACAGGTCTGAGGAGCAAAGCGAATTGTGTCTGAAAGGGGATGATACCCATCGGAATGTTAATGGGGCTGAATATTTCAGAGGTGGGATCATCACATGGCAGCAGGAGGACGGCTGGGTTTCCCAAAAGCATTTAGCGGTTGAAGTTCCTCAGTGTTATTGTGGAGTAGGAGTCAGAAATGATTTCTATGCTACAGCTAACAAGGTCCAGTTACTGTCACTGGTTTGCAGAGTTGGGGGGGTGGGAGGAGTGGGATTTAAGACAGCTGTATGTCTCCGGTGCTCTTTCATATTAATCAAGAACTCCACCCTTCTTTTATTTGTAATTCTTTGTATTAATTCTAAATGAAAGTCACTTTCAGGGCATAAACAAATGATGTAAGACAAAAATCATTGATTTAGTCTAAAATGGACATAAAAGGATATGAGTTTTCTTGTCTCCAAAAGATGATGCCTTTAAGTTACATTTATTATTGTATTTGTTGTGGTTCTTTTGTGGTGCTTGCCATGATACAACAACTGTATAAACAAGTTATTATACATATGGTAGAGCCATTTACCAAAGCTCTATCACATATAGTCTTTTTGTAGTAGTAGTAAGACAAACATAACAATAGAAAGAAAAAAATGAAAAAAAGTGGGAAGGAATGGGGGGGATTGCCCCAGTAGTCCTTATAAACATCTGGAAACCACTATGGTGCTTTTATTTTTGCTAAAATTAGTATTTGTGTTAGCCTTGGGAAAGGGAGAGAGAAAAAAAGAGAGAGAGAGAAAGGGACCAACTTGGAGGAGTTCACTTTTGTTTTTTCATCAGAGTGAAACTGATGTTTGTGGAGGAGAGGGGGAAAGGAGACAGAAGGAAGAGACCAGGTCAAAAATTAGGAGAATTATTGCAGTGCTCCCAGATGTGTGCTGGGAGGATGACCTGAGAAAGTCAAAGTTGTTCCCCATCAATCATTGCCATATGCTTGCAGAGAAATGGATCCTGCAGGACCCTTCATATTCCCCTTTCTGATTAGTTCATTTGAAAGATGAAGAGGGGAGGGGGTGGTTGGGGCGGAAGGTGATGCTCTTTCTGAAAATGGACGGCTCTGGCATAACCCAAAAAACAGAGGAACTCAATTTTAGAATCAAGAATTGCTATTTAAGACTACAGGGATACTTTTTTTCTTCTTCTTCTTTGGCTCTTCCTCATTCACCTCCATCACCCTGCTCCTCCTTCTCCTTCCATTCCCCATGTTTTCATTGCACAGGTTAGTGTCAGGGAGCGATAGAGTGAAGGCAACGCGTTCTTAACTCTGATCAAAGCATCCAAGGAGGAAATCTTTTCTAATGACTGGCATTCACTCTGCTTTCTTAATCCCCCTCTCCCTTTTACCCTCTCCCATCTCCCATCCCTCCCCTTCTCTCTTTCACTTGCCTTTCTCTCTCAGGGCATTGGTAATTATCGGTGAGGTCTTAGTGACTGCAAATGAAATTACCATTTAAGAGAGAGGGAGAAAGAGACATCCCCTTTGCCATAGGAGAGGGCTTAAGTGAGGCAGCTAGGGTTTCGACTATTGATTTTTAAACTGCTACATCAGAGAGTGTAATGCTTTCATAATTTCAAATAAACTGTCTAGTTACGAAGTACTAATGAGAGAAAAAGTGAGAGGAGACCAAAAACAACAAAGAGAATGATGGTGGGTGAATCTTAAGTGTTGACACGCATGTATGGAAATGAAACTACTGCTCTGGTCAAACTACACTGCCACGGTCTAAACACTCCTGAACTAACCGGTAGCTAACAGTAATAAACGTCTATTGTGTGATAATGGGACAAAAATTTTATCAGACTGGTACTTTCTAAGAAAATTCACATAAAGGGGAAATGTACATTTTTAGGTATTTTTTTTCTTACACAAATACTATATTCAAAGTTGAAAAAAAGTAATGCAAAAAAAAAACATACATTTTCCCGTCACATTTTAAATATAAAATCATCTTTGATGGTCTGTCTTTACTGAAAATATAAGCCACACATCCATTAGTGATTTCAAATAAGCGGTGCACACAATAAAACTCTGTCCAACGAAAATTTACCGTAATCGCAGCTTTTATTTCTGATGGCGTAAAGATTCAAAAACAGGGATAGAGAAAGGAAGAATTTTCACGTGTGGCTGCATGAATTTAAATTTCTTTACCTCTTTCACTTTTTACCCCCTCCCTCTATTTTTCTCACTATAGACCGCAGGCCGTTGGAGGCAGCTTAAAAATCTCTTACATCTGGAACAGCCGTAATTCGTGAGATTTGGCCTGACAGCCATGACAGTCATCGGGGCGACCGACAACAACTGTCTCCTGTGTTAGCGGCTGGGGTGCATATGTGTGTGTGTTAGCTTCATTTCAGAGAGTGACGGTGGCTATAGGCTGTATGCGTGTGTGTGTGTGTGTGTGTGTGTGTGTGTGTGAACATGACCCTTTCTGTTTAGAAGAGAAACTTTTTGAACAAGTTCCTTATGTGACCTGAATTTATGCTTTTGTGAAATTTACTAAGCAGTTTTAGTGAAGATTTTCTGTAAAGTCAACAAATATAAACCATAAAGAGTGTAGAAATATATATTACCAAAAATACCAATGCCTTTTAAGAAGAAAATATAAAAGCTTTATATTAGTTTTATTGTTTCACTTTTTCTTTATTTTTTTGGCTGTGTTTCCACTATTTATGAATAAAAATATAAGGTTGTTCTCCTTTCAGAGCTTTCTTGCACAAAAACTTAATCTTATTGATTTCCTCCAAAATAAACAAAATAAGTTAGAAATGAATTTAATTTCACCTGTTGCATTTTTATCTCAACATTTTAAAATTATTTAATATATGATCAATTCTTTCTATATCAATACTATATTTAAGAGAGCTCCACTTCTGCAGTACAGTTAGGGAAGGAAAAAGTAGCATATACACTAAACACTCACATTCGAGTATTGTGCATTTATTTAAGATTGCACATGAGTCATGTCTCAGATAATTGTTTTTAACAAAAACTGCCAAAAATAAACAAAACAAAAATTTAAATTACTCTGAAAAATATTACTTCCTTGGTTGTTGTTGCAAAATAAATCAGAAATCTAATCTAAGATCAATTTTAAATGGGGAATTTTAATAAAGTCATGCTTGAGTGGTTGTACATTGCCATTATTTATTCCTCTTAACATCGTGTCAGGTCTTGTTCTATGAATTTCGAGTAAGATCTGCTGCCTCCCTGTACAGAGTTTGATGACCAGGACACATTCTGCCTCTCACCATATTCCCCAGCTAAGTCAGGCTCCAGTCGCACTACACCCAACACATGACAGGGGATATGGGAAAGATGGATTTGTAAATTCAATTTCTCTCTATAAAAGGGCAGAAACTTGCTCTACTAATCTGGCTGAACATTAAACTCCAAAGATTATTCCAGGATAATACCACATGAGTCCGGTACAAGTGAGCTCAAAGTTCCAACATTTTTGTTCACAGTAACACAACGACAAACTGATATGCAGCAGACAAATTGTCAGTTTGTTTTATGGTGGGCCAGGGACACCCTGCCACAGCCCTTCGTGCTGCGCACAGACAGTAGCGATCGTTTGCAGGTCCACAATCCCACATTCCACATTCCTGATTCCAACAGCTCGCCTGCTAAGCTGGGCACCATATGAAGAGCCATTGTTAGAGTGAAAGGGTCATGTATTGCTCCCTATCTCTGTCTGTCTCCTGCTCTGTCTTTCAGCCTTCCTCTATTACTGTTAGACTCTATCCGTGACTCTTGCTCTGTATATCCGTCCACATTTCACTCTCCTGGCTCTCTGCTGGCTAATATCGCCTGGTTTTCCCCACCATCTTGCACGAGTTTGTATATTTCCTGCTTTGTTTCGCTCAAGCCGTCTTGTCCCAGTCGTGCTGTTTCTGTCTGTGGCTCTGCTTTTCTGCAAGACTCTCACTTTGCTTTCTGCCCCTTTTTCCTTTGTGTCTGTCTCCTCCTGTATCCCGCTGTCTGTCTCTCCATCTCCCGCTCCCTCTGCGTCTCCAGATATTCATGGAGAGATTTTCTCACATGTTGGATATAGATTTATGACCCCAGCAAGATCCCCGTGGCCACTAAATTTGATACCATCCACTAAGCCACATTGTTTTTTTTTGTGTGTTCGGGCTTGTCTGTTGTGCGCGATTGTGCGTAAGTATGTATGTGCATGTCTGGGTGAGTGTGTTCATGCATTACAAGGTGGAGGCGGGTGACTTTTAAAGGGTTAGCTTGGGTATGGTGGGTGCAGAGGAGGAATTTACAGTTTATTGAAGCACAGCAGTCAGGTATGTGTGCGAGTGTGCACATCGGGATATTGGTGAGTGTGTGTGTGTGTGATAAAGTAAAAGAAGGAAAGAGAGAGAGAGAGAGCCTGTGGGTGCCAGGTGACCAGGCTAACCTCTTGGCTGGTGTTTTGGATTTAGCCTTTGGATAGCAAAGCAAAATAAAAACGGAATGCTTTTTCAATTACAGATCAGAGAGAGAGTGAACAAAGGCAGGAGAACAGGGAAAAAGTTATTGGGATCTAATATATCAGAAGCTTTGTGCCTCTAAAATCTAAGTGCTTTAATTTTGACAGCCAGAACATTTTGTTCTTGAATATTTATAGTTCACAGGGGTTGCATAATTTTTACTCAATTTTTCTAAGTAATTTCTCTTGTAAAAGCTTTTCGTTTTAGAATATTCCCGCACGCCTTTTGATAGCTTTTGCGGAAATTGCAGATTTCTATCATTTTTTTTTTGCTTTTTCTGCACTCCAACTAATAAGACGAGTTGTACATTTGACTTTGCAAAATTGAGCAACTAGCTTAAAACTCACAAACACAGGCTGCAAAAATAGAAGACGGCTGAAACAGAATATGAAGTCACACAGAGACACACCTGTGGAAGACAGCCACTTACTGTATTTTTATGTTGTCTTATTAATTCTGACAGTAAAGGCACCTGAACTCTCCCATGCATATTTTATTGGCTGTAGGTGGTATTTGTTGTGTATTTACGTCTTTATTTTTGAATACTCCATTCCTTCAACTTATTCCACAAGTTGTCGAGGGCGGGGTATTTCAAAATGGCATTATAGAGTGCATAGGATTGTAATGTGCTTGTGTGTGATGTGAAAAGAAATGCTTCGTGCTTTTGATGTTTGGCTGAAAGGAACGGCACAAAAATAAAAGCCTTGTAAAATAAAGGAATGTTTTTGCAGGCTCGAGAGTGTGCGATCCCCTAAAATTGTTTATCTGTCAGTCAGGCGGCATGCGCGCACACCGGCTTCGCTCAAACATGTGTTCGGGTGAACGTGTGTGCGTGTGCGAGAGTGTGTGTCCACGCCTACATCTAAAAGCCGTATCTGGCTTCAGATCAAATGGTGTATGAAGTAGGGGAATGACACAGAGAGAAAAGTGATAGCTCTTTAATGTTACCTATCCACTCTCAAACCCAAATATAAGACCAGGAACATACGGAATAGAGAAGTGTGTTTTAGAAGAAAAGGAGTGACATGAAACACTTATGTAGAAAAGCTCTGAACATGACTTGGGCTTTGTAGCGAGGGGGAAGAAGATGTCTCGCAAAAAAAAAAAAAAAAAAAGAAAAGAAAGAAAGAGTAAATTGGATGGAGAGAAGAGTGAAGATGGGGCGAAGAATTAAACAGCGACATGCGTTTTATAGTTTGTTTATGTTAGTGTACAGTCATGTTTCATATCATGTCTAACTTGTGTTTTGTTTCTTTTCTCGCTCTGCTCAGTCTAAACTTTTCACTGTCATTGTGTCTGAGCCAGATGTTATCACAGCAGCTGCATTTGTGTCCATAAATTGCGGCAGTTTTAAGGATTTAACATTTCATCATTTTCAGAAAGAAATGTCTCATTTAACATCTGTTGTTGAACTCACCTTGACCATTCCTATTTCTCAATTTTTTTCCCTCTCTGCAGGTCTGAAGCACAAGCTGAAATGGATCAAAATATTTCATCTTTGTAAAATCGTTTTTGTGTCTCTGTTGTTCATTTTGGCAACTAATTCTAAATGATTTGTTTCTTGTAATGCTGATAAGTTCAGACAAACTACATGAATAAAATAATTTACTTCTAACCAGGCAGTTTTCTTCTCTTCATGTTAAGATGTTTAACACACCCAATAAATCACTGTTTCCATTTCTCTTACATTAATGTTAAACTTATGTTTCCTCATTATTTTTGTGTAAATGATTTGATGTGGCAATTTTAAGACATATTTATTTCTGGCAAATAATACATTAAGGTAATAAAGAATATGTTTGAAATACTCATAAACAGGTCCATGTGTGATAAGGGTCTGCCCTTAAAGCCTGAAGGTATTCCCAGATACTTCCCATCTTAAAACAAGCACCATTTGGGAAATTAGGTCTTTAAGAAGAAAATTATTTTGAATTAAGCTTGAGATGGTGAATGGGATAATGTCAATGTACGATGTGTTCATAATTTGAAAAGCAGTTTATCAAAATGTTATAAAGAGGCAAGTTTCTAAAGCTCAAAAATCTGCAAGTAGATTTGAGTCGCCACTTTGCAACTCTTTTCAATTATTTGTGTATTCTCGTCCTTAGAATAAGATTTTTACACAAGGACTAGTTTTCAAAAAGAGGCAAGAAAAGTGACAGACTTAACCGAACACACCTAAAATAACCAATGGATGAATTCCTTGGCATAGCGAGAGGAAAATAGTCCAGGAGTAAACACATTGTAAAAGTTTCTCGCAAAACACTTAATGAAGAAAACAATTCCAGCAAGAAAAGCACATATTTATTTATTTTTTCCCCCCCAACACAGACCGGAAGCAACAAGGGAGACATTAAGCTTTTTTTGTTATTAGAACTACCCTAGAATTGGACAAAATCTGAAATATATAGAATCATTGAATTTGAATTGCAATATTCTGCACATATCAGACTTGCTAAGAGACAGTATGTGAATCAATATTTTGTATTTTGTTTTCTTAAAGCGTAAGCGTTATGCATTTTCCAGGCACATGGTGCCATTTCTTAGCACAATGAAGTAACTATGCTACCTGTTACAAAACAGGTATAAAACATGTTGTATATATCAAATATGACTTAAAAGAAATTTGACTTCATAACTTAGCACCTTGAAATTGGGCCTCTTTCTTTTGAAGAAACTCTTGCTCTGTCTGAAACTCCACCTTCAGGAAGTCATCAAAACATCACTCCTCTATTAACCCTTTAACAGCATTTTTATCAGAAGAAGTAGCTTGTATAATGAGTTCAGCAGATATGCAATCCTACCAGGTGTTTACTTAACATTGCTGCCAGTCTGGAGGAGCTGAGTTCTGTAATGCGGAAGCCTGGATTGGAAACAGTAGCTCCACAGGAGGAGCTTGGTCATCGAAGGTGGCGTCCAGTCCCTCTGATCATTTTACACAGCTGCCACGGGAGATTAAAGAATTTCTCAAACATGTATGAAAGAATCAAAGCACCACTCCAGGTATGTTTTTGATGAGGGGTAACATTATAAGATGATGTAAAAGTTTTAAATTAACCAGCTTTACATAATACTGGCCTTAAAAATGTTGCAAAACTTTTGTCTAGTGTTATGCTTGTGAACTTAATATAGTGCACCCATGTGTCCTGTGTCCTGAAAGTACTGTAAATATGAACTAACATTTAAAAAAGCTAAATCTGTTGCTGCTGTAATGTGTCATCACCACAAATGGGCAAGTTTTAGAATATTTCTTCTCACTTGTAGGTTTAGGCCAAGGTAAAATGAGGCAGGAGTGATACATTGAAGGAGAGAGTGACTTGAAAACCAAGGCAAAGAAATTGTGCAGCTAGTTAGTGATCATGCATTACCATCATGGAAACCTATCACTCCCGGTCTGACCAACCTCATTTTAGGGCAACAGTGCCCCAGAGGGGGGGAAAAATAACACCAATGGCACATTATTTTGCCTTGGAAAAAAAAAAACAACTAAAAAATATCACGCTCATGTTTTTATTCATGCCTGCAACACAAACAGCAACAGAATTTGATTTTCACAGCAAATATTAACGACCAGTGCAGAGGCTGAATAAATTATTTGTGAATATGTCCTGGCAAGGCTCGATAGAAAGATAAGCTTGCAAACTGTAGGAATTTGCCACAGGAAGATGTATTTTGACACTTGTGTACCAACATGGGAAAAACAACCATCATGTGTAAGTGGCTCCTAATGAGAACCTCTGATCATTTACCAGTCCTACGGCATCTCCATAACACAGACCCTCTCTAATCACTGCCTAGTCCTGCTGGGCCTGTGTCATATCCTGCTGAGCTCAACCACAGTAACAAGGATGAGGCACATGCATCTCCCACTGGTTGCACTGCTAATGTCTCCGCAGTCACAGAGGCCCTTGCAGTGACAATCCCATCTGTGTGTGACTCAAGGTTTAAAATCTTATGGGGAGATAGCTAGACAGGCAGATGGAGATGAAAAGCAGACAGTTATGCAAACAACAAAATTATGCCAAACAGACATGTGATAATTTATGGACTTACAATTGTCTATACTAGATGAACAATTTATCTTTTAAAAGTGCACTGGGTGAAAGACTGTTTATATGACGTCACATTTTAAAAGTTCTTAACTGACATTGAAATAATGTCTTCATTGGTTATCCACCCAGGAAGTCAACATCTATCATCCATCTGCCAGTAGTTACTGGTTTTTTAAAGTTGTAATTTTGGTCAATGCCAGAGCAATGGATGTCTCAATCTACAGCTTAAAATAATAAAGCAATTAGACATCATGTCTCTATTTTAGTTTTCTCGACAGTATGAGTAACATCCAAACCTTTAGGAATGTGCTATGGTCGAATGATGTTAAACCTCAACATCACCAGAAGAACACTATGAAATATGGTCACTGCAGCATCGGGCTTTTGAGTCACTTTTCTTGAAGAGGAACTAGACTCTCCCTAATGTAGAGGGAATCATGGGCATTTATAAACACCCCTGCGTTTTGTCCAAAACCTGTGGGTGTCTCTGTTGGGAAGAGAAATTTGGTGTTTTAGGATTGTGGTAAATCAAAGAATGTAGTCAAATCTAAAGCATGCCAGAAGAAAATTCATAATTTTTTTTAGATTAAAACTGGAGCTAAGATTGAATCTAATTTTGACTTAGTACCACAAAGATGGAACATTTTTCGGTTTATTGCCCATTCTGAAAGGTACTGTATGTTGAGTTTGATGTTGCCAGGCATCCTGGTGACAAACACCAATCAAAGACTGAAAACTAAAATTGAATTAAAAACAACTCTTCAACCAAATACAGATAAAAATATAAATAGCTCAGAATAATGCACCGTTAAAAAACATTTTTAATTTACAGAAACTGCACATTAGTGAACAGGTTTAGAGCTGAAACACTTACCATGCAAATCATCAAAAATGTTCATATTCCTAAACAAATAGAAAAAAAAAACATATCTCTGATTTTAGCTATTGAGAATTCAGTTATTCAGTCATCACTTCTAAATATTCTCTAGACTTCAAATAATACCTAAGGGAAAGTGCAAAGTCCAATGAGGTGCCCGTTAAAGGGAACCAGTACTCAGATCTTCAGATTTTTAAAGGTGACCTTAAGGTTTGCAGACTACAGGCTAAAGTGTGCAAAATGTTGCTATTCAGAACGACTGAATACCAATGTAGATACTTACATTTACCATAGTTGTGATTCTTACAGCGATGAAAACCTATAATCAGAGTATAAGCTGAACCCCTGAGAGAGTGGGCTGCTTACAAGAAAGCATTTTTCACATATCAGAAAAAGGCGATTGCCTTTTCCTATCAGACTACTGTGATGATTCGTTGCCTTTAGGTAGATTTGACAGAAAGGATGAAAAGGCTTGCTCATACTGCAACACAATGCAAAGAATACATGAAAAGCAGAGTTGAAGTTCGATTCAAAACAAATCTGGCAATAAACTTGAAAGCCTTTCGAGAACCTAACCCAGCCATTCAAGCAAACATATCTGTGAAGCTACAATTAAATGAGCATATTTTAACTAAAGGCTGCCATTTTCTTGACCTGATGTTTCTTTCTTAAATTCCTCAACTTGGGTGAATATTTCATCTACATCCCAAAAGAAATTGCAATGCACATCTAAACTTATGCAATACTGCTCTGCTTTATGATATTCCAAAAGAAAATATTGACTTCATAAACACGAGTAAAAATAAACCTGTTCCAGCCAGTGTTATGCTTAGCTGCGAGCATCTCTGCTTCAAAAAAAAGTAAGGTTGAGTGTGCAACAAAAAATGGGAAAGTCACTAAAAAAAAAAAAAAGTATTCCCAGCATGTTTCAGAATACCAATATCCTTAAGCAGGCGGGGTTTTTGATGTATAGACTCCTGCCAGTGTATTGTACAGATGAGACACTTAAGGCAAGACAATAGTGTTATAGATTGTGGCAAGAGTTAAATCAATAGACCTTCTGAGGAGTAACAAGACACCCAGTAGCAAGTGCTACTGCTACACACAGAGGAGGGGCTGGGAAACAAATAAGGACTGGCAGACAGGGGCTAAGACCTCTGTGTCACCGACTAGCCATTAGGTGTATACGCAGTTCGGTGTCTGTTTGTGTCTGTTTGAGTGTGTATCTCTAGGTGCTTCCCAGTCTTCCTTGAACATGTGTTATGGATGCGTGGAGGCATATGTGTGAATGTGTTTGTAAGGCATAAGCAAGAGCAGATACCTGTGTTTTGGTTGTACTTTTATCTCTTCTTCTTGGCCATGTAATCTCCCACTGGGCATCAAAGCAGAGCCCCATCACTAGCTCTACCACACCCTTATATCCCCCAGATCCCTGTATATCAGTCTGCGTGTGGGTGTGTGTGTGAGTGAGAAAGAAAGAGAGAGATGGAGGGAAAAATACAGACAAAAAAAGAGTCTATAAGAGAAAGAGAAGCACAGGGAGATAGGATAGTGGAATTAAAAACAGGAGATGAGAAAGCGAAAGTTGTGTGTGTGACTGTGTACCCGAGTGAGTGTGTGAATAAAAATGAGGAGGGCTTTGCATGGAGCTTTGGACCGTCAAACAGCCATGGCTGTCACCCAAGCACAGCCTGTGAGCAACTCTCCAGGGCAGCTTCCACAAGCCCCCTTCCCCCTTTGGGTCTTACTCCTTCTTACTTCACCTCTGCTGTATCTTCCACCTCTGATCCAGGATCAGTGGCTCCAAAGGCCTTGATAGGTGTCAAGGTCCATTAACCTGGAGCAGGTCTTATCATATTCATCAGGAAGATCAGAGATCAGATTTATCCCTGTTTTTATCAGATTTGAGGCTTCAGAAGGATGCCAGAAATGTCACGGCTCTATGATAATGTGATGGAGCCCTGTGACAGACAGCACAAAGTTACAAACACTCTGCCGCAGGTACAGACCTAAATCCATACAGCATACAAGTTCAAGTAGATGCTAAAACACACACGCACACCCGCACCCCCCCCCCCCCCCCCACACACACACACACACTGGACCACAGTCTAATTTTTTAGAAGCTGTCAGCAGTCACTTGGGCCATTTTGATGGGGCTGTCAGCTTTGATTAGCTTGTAAAACTGGAGTATCTCACCACTGACCTTTTGTGGCTTTCCATCTAAAGCTAAATCTAATCTAATCTAAAAACAGTTGTAGCCCATGAGCCAACTTTGTGAGGCATGATGAGCTTTCACAAAGACAAGAAAAATGTAAACGTTAAGACGGTGTCATGTCAGAGAGCTGTTTCTTTGGCTTTCTTGCACAAAGAAGAAAACCATCTGCATGAGAATGACTTTATGCTTTAGATGTTAACCATACCGATTAAACCATGCCTAACGCCACCGAAATAAAAGATGAATATTTTGTAAGATTAACATTAACATTGTCACAATTAAAATACTGCATGATAATACATGGAAGTAATTACACCCAGTGGAAACGTTTGTTGCAATTGCTGTTTTAAACATATTTAAATATTTCTCATCTCAGCAACAATCACACTAGTTCTGAGTCAGTCATGCATATGATCGTGATCCATTTGTGCAAATTTTATGCATGTTTTAAGATACATATGTTCCTCTTTTATACACCTAACATATATTTTCCCTGCTGGAATCCTTCACTTGTCAAACATTTTGATCGCCAACACTGTAACACTGTACGCTCATTTTAATTCTGTGTAAGATCTCCCACCTGACCTCCTGCCCTAACCCTGACCCTCACCCCTCAACGGCCACCCCGTCTCTCAACTCTGGGCAACTAATGAATTATTGCTGACTCATCATGGTCAGTAGTGAGTAATCAGCTTGGCACTTTGGGTTCATGACACATGATTTAGGTGCTCAAATGAGCATCTCTGCTGTACAGTTGAAACTTTATGAGTGTGCAAATTTTTAAAATAGACAAAACTGAAAAACAAAGAACTGTAATTTTGCCAATTCATTTTCAAAGAAGCTAACAACAAGCTTAATTTTTAGCCCATCCCAGTCTGCTCTTCTGTATGTATCAGTGAATGTGAGTGCACAAATGATGCTCATTATGCTGAGAGTTCACTTCAAACACTGGGCTTTTGTGGACATGATGATTTTGCAATGTCCCATTTTGGCCTGAAAAATATGTTGACAATTAGAGAAGCACTGCAAAATTGTTTGGTGACAGAAATGAAACAGTTTTATGCTTGTCTGACCTGATCGGACGGTCGGAAAGTAAAAATGAAAACAATTTTCCTCTTTCAGTCAAAGCACCACATAAAAGCACAACCAGGTGGCACTGTGAGCAGCACTATCAGGTGCAAAAATTGTTAATGGGTGATAAAAATTAAGAAATCTACTTTTAGTAACAATAATGTCAGTGAATATTATGTTAGGAAAAGCATCAAAGGTTGAGGAAACATCTATAAAGAAAATTGCATTTTCTGCAGAATCATGTCAGCTGTTTCTTCAGGCTGCCTTTTCTGTAGAATGAAACATCAACAAATAAAGCAAAGAAAAATAGATCACAGATGATTTGCAATATTTTACTCTAATGTGGAGTATAATTTGTCTCGGGCTGGTTTTGAAAATATTGGAACTCTGTTGGAAATCTTACAGCTCAGGTTAAAGTCTGCTCTACAGAAATTACTGGTAATAGTTAACTGTAATTTTCTAAAGTTGGTAAACAAAAAGTAATCTGTGTAATATCTTTGTAAAAATACCACTCTGTATTATGTCTTGTGAATGAGTAAAAGAGATTTATTTCTATTTCTGCTCTATAACCTGGATGATCTTAGTCTTTTTAGATGTGGAGTTTGGTAACTTTGAGATGCTTAACAAAAAACCCTTTTGTTGCTCTAAGCATTTTATTTTGTCATTGACAATTACATTTTTGCAAAAAGTAGAAAAAGTTATATATATATATAGTTCTCTCATACCCCTCGCAGTTTAAGAAAGGAAATTGTTTTCATGCAAACAAAAAAGTTTTTTTTTTTCTTTTTTTTTTCTGATAACATATTAACTGGGTATCTTTACAAATTAGCTCAAATTTGAAAGAAAATTTTATTATTATTTTTTTTTTTAATTTTTCAGAAAATGGCATGTGCAACATTTCTTATACCCATCTCCTAGTGACCTTTAAGGTCGGAAGGCCTTCCTTCCATCACTGGCTGCATCACTCCAAAACTTTAATCCTAGTTCAACTCACAGGAAAGATGTTGGTAAAAATGTACTATGTAGTTATAAATAAATCTACTGGGGCTGTGAATAATTTTGGATATGTAATATTTACAATATGTTAGACTCAGATAGAAATTAATATCTAAGAGGAAAGAACTTTATGTAATCAATGATCAGAAAGTGGAAACAAAATCTGTTATCGGCACAGTCACTCCAGATGTTCAGTCCAGATTGACCCGTGGCACAGAAGTCAGAAGTCAGACTTGGTTTAAAAAAAAACTCAAAACTTTTCTGCTAAATTTAGACATCAAAAAACATATTCATTTAGATGTGTTTTCTTGTCTTTGCACATACCTTCACATGTTTGATAAAAGGCAAAGTAGTCTTCTCTCAACAAAAATTTGCTCAAAGGGGAAAGTAGAAAATGGAATGCTGCATTTTTGTGGGCAATGGAAGCTATTTTTTGTCTTTATGCCATAAAAAATAATACACTAAACAAATGTTGATTTTTGGTTAGAAAAGAGATTATGAAGTTAAAAGGATTGCCGATTTACAAATGGGATTTGAAATGAAAAGACCAGGATATTTTTTTTCTACATTTGTGTGGAGACAAAACAGATATAAAGCCTAGAGACACACGCACAGACATACACAAACACACGCATACACGCGCATGCACACACAGAAACATCTCTTGCTATTCGGCCCTCATCAACATCCTTCTTGGAAAATCACTGCAGCTCTGAAAAGTCATTTCAGCCACAGTAGCAGCAGGCCCTTAAAGATTCATATTCCTATTTACTGTCTGCCTCTGCTCTTGTGTATGCACACAAACACACACACACACACTACGCCACGCCAGCAGGGTTAGGTTCATGAATAAAGGAAGGAATTAGAGCATACCTGGAGAAGTCAGATAGACAGATAGAGAAGAAGAAGAAAAAGAGGAAGAGGAGAAAGCTATTAGACTGTATGAAAAACATCAGAAAGTAAGAACAAATCTACAGAGGGGAGGCATAATCAGAAAAGATCAACAGAGGAGGACAATTTTAGAACTGGAGAAGAAAGATTGTACCAGATGGACAATAGATGAAAACAGAGGTGGAAAGTATCAGAAGTACATACATAGAAAAAAATGACAACATATTTAGATGGGAGGAAGTGGCCATCTGATTTGGGCCTAATTGAAATTGCTTATGTTAGTCTGGAGCAGCATACAAAAATAACATTAAATGTCCATTTGTCAGTGCATGTGGATGTTTTATTTATAAAGAAACGAGTTATATCAATGAGATTGTTACACACAGGTGTAATCCATACAACTTTTAGATAAACCTTAGCCTGCACACACAGCAACAACAGAGAGCTATTCATCCAAACAATGATTTTATTACAAAAGAAATAACATCTTTTAAAACAAGAAAGCCATAAGTGAATAATGCTCACTGATATGAGGCGAATGGCTCTATCCCTTCCTGCAATTGGAAATATCATTGCACCATAAAATGATATTATGGCTGAGAGAAAGGGAGATATGGGAACATAGGGAAGCTTGATTCTAATTTTCAGTAAATGAAAGAACAGTGAAATCATGACCAAAACAGTGATATTTTGAAAACAGAAAAAAAAAAAAATACCCATTAGCAACAAGGATGGTAAACATCCCTCAATCGCCAGAAAGACTACAATCATCACAGTACGCTGCACTGGATTTCCTAATACGTGTGCAGGCTGTGTGTGTCTCTGTCTCAGAGTGTGTACGTGTGAGTTTCATTGAAGAGAGACAGGCGAGAGGCCGTTACCCTGCACCCAGATAATAACCTGGTTTTATAATGTTGCATATCTATATTCAGGCCAATTCCCCCTGGGGGGAGTCAGAATAATAACGCTGTCCATTTTACCCCTCCTGGCGGGCGGCCATTTTCTGCCCCGATTCTCAGCATGGACCTCTTCTCATTCCCAAGGTAGCGCGTAATGGATGCCGCAATGAGATGGAGTGACATTGTGGCGTCTGAAATGTGAAAAGCCTATTTGCCAACCTGCCCTCCCTCAATGGCGTGACTGCTGGAGATAGGGGAGATGTTTACACCTAATCCTCTTAGCAGTTCCATATGTTGTCGTTTCTGATGATTGTCAGTATTTATGGTAAATTGGCAAATTTAGAAAATGGGTGCAAAATGGTGGTAAAAATTTCTGGTATTTTTGTCCAAAGCAAAACATCGTTCCATAGATGTTTCTTTTTTTTGTACATATGGACATAATGTGGTACATTTCAGAGTTTAGAAGGAACTCTGTATACTCTCATAAAACAGAAAAAAAGGTGTTTTATTAAAAGTAAAAATTGAATAACTCTCTCAGCTGCATAGCTATGTAAGGTGTGAGAATTCCTATGAGCCATAAAAGTAAACAAAGAAGCTGAGGAGGAGTTTGAGATGCAATCGGGGAGCAGTATGTCACAGATTACAAGGTTTTCATCATCCATAAACCATACAAACACAGTTTTTGAGTTAAAGAGTTGAAGGGGTCTGGTATCAGAAGTGACTGGCTTCCCTCCATCACCTTCTCGTGAAATACTGTCCCTCTTACCAGTCAATTTCAATAACACTACAGACAAAGAAAGGTTAGTGTGTATAGATTTTCCATCGTAGTCATCCACAGAACTTGCGGTGAGAGCCAGTTGTCTTTCTAGGCTCTGAACTGTAAATGCTGCTCACACTCTCCATCGTATCCCTTACCTCTTCAATAATTCACAGACAGTAGCTTTCTCTGGCCTTTCAAACCTTTGAAATGTAACCTACATCCCACAAATGCACCATTCCTGTTATCCCAATGATGACATGTGTTTATTGCAACCCTTTGCTTGTTGAGCAGTGGAGGAAAGGAAACAGAAAACCTTTGTTTTTCAAATGCTATTGATTGCTATTGATATGCTGGTAGTACTTGGACATGTCTTGACATGTCACCTCAGTTTGTGTTCTAGTCGCAAACCAAAACCAAAGACAAAAAAAAAAAAAAAACAACAAACACCCTCTTGAAATAATCTTGCAGACAATATTAAGGGCTTGAAGCCAGTTCTCTTGGTTAAACTTGACTGGAAAAACACTTAGTTATAAAATACCTTTGAGTGGAAATTGACCCTCCCCCTTAAAATAAAAAAAACATAAAAAAAATCATTCTGGTGAAGTAAAGTTTGAAAACTTAACGGGCACCAGTACCCAAGTCTAGTCTGTTGCAGTTTTGTTGAGTGCAATAAATCAGTCCAACAGGGCTTGTGAAATGGAGGACAGTTGGAGAGAGCAGTAAAGGCAGTCAGAGAGAACAGCTCTGTCCAAGACAATCATATGATGTATCATTCATACTGTCAGTATGGTGTCTCTCCTCCCTTCCTCCCTCCCCTCCTCAGTCTCCATGTCTCCCACACTCTGGACTCATCTAGTCTCCTGTGGAGGCTATGATGAAGCTGGGCTCCCTCCATCACACAAGGCTCCCCAGTTGCCCAGGGATTACACATTTCAATCATACATCCACACACGGTGCCATTCAAATATCCCCCCACGCTCTTTACATCCTTAAGCACCACAAATGAATATTGTTGGGGGAAAAAAAAAAAGTGCCATAGAATTCAGAGGATAATTAAAAATAAAGCGTAGTTTTACTGTTTCAAATGTTCTAAATAGACTTAACGGACATAAAGAAAAAAGGCATAATAACACTCTTGTCCTTGTCATTTTTAAAACTAGTCGTCTTGGGAACGGCGGGTCTATTAATTTGTAGTCTCGTTTTATTCATCTTGGACTGTGCAAGGTGGTTTCAAAAGAGTGAGTGCTGCCACTGAATCATTTGACCTCTGTGATTTGCTAATGAATGCCGGGAGCAATCAGGGTTTCACAGAAAATGGACAAAAATGATCCCTCATCTGTGAAGCTAATCACTTACTGCCATTACGGTGTGTATGTGGGAGTGTGTCAGTGTGTGACAGTCTGATTACCATCCCTGAATGAAAGAGTTGTTTGGAATGATCCTGTTGGTGGGAGGGTGGGGGGGACGGATGTTCTTCAAGGTGAAGGAGGGGAGCTGTTTGCCAGCTGAGCAGGGGAACACAGAGAGGGAAGCAGCAAAAGGTGAAGAGAAGGGAGACAATGTATGATAGGACAGTGGAAAAAATGGTTACAGTACAATTTTTCATACCCTTTGACCTTTTGATGTTTTGTCAAAAGACAGCCCCGAACTTCAATGTGTTTTATTAGGATTTGGGGTGATGGATCAACACAACGTTGTCCAGAATTGTGAAGGAGGAAAATGTTTTTCAAATGACGACCATCAGTCATACAGTCAATAAATCTCACCTTGGAGGAAAAAAAAAGTGGTTGTAAGATGAGCTACAATGAGCTTTGTTTGCAGTTTGCTACAAACTATGCATGGGACACAGGTCAGATCAGACTAAAATGAAATTGCATGGATTGCATGTAAAGCGCAATGTGCGGCATTAATCTAACACTACACACCATTGTGAAGCATATCGATGGCAACATCATGTCATGGGTATGACAGACATTTCCTTGAGCAGGGACAGGGAAGCTGGTTAGAGATGGATTGAGCTGAATAAACTGGAGGCAAACCTGTTAGAGGCTGCATTAAACTTGAGAAGAGGGGCAGAGGGTCATCTTCCATTAGGACAAGAACACACTGCAGCCAGAGGTACAATTTAATGGCTTAGACAAAAAAAATAATACTGATGTCAGAATGACCCAGTCAAAGTCCTAAATACATAAGATTTCCACATTTTTTTTATTTGCAAATTACTTTTAAAACCTAGCATTCCTTTTCTTTTGATTCACAATTATGCACTCTTTTGTCTTAGTTTATGATAAATATACATTTATCATAAACTAAATGTGTATTTAGTTTATGATAAATAACAATAACAACAATGATTTGTGTGTGAAGTGTAAATATTCACTATATTCTGAAACCTTACAAGCAGTCTAGCTAACAAATGTGAAAAACTGAGAGCGCATTTAAAGAACCTGCTCTTCAATCAAACATAACACCTGAACTTCCACCTCAAAGGCCGAGTCAAGCTCCAAAGGCCCACGACTTCAAATTCAAGCAATCATTTTACACTATGTTGCCTGTTGCATATAAGTTCCTGTTATCTTTGTAGCTTTTGTTGTTTTGTTTCCCTATTGATTTCTTTCTTAATAAACTGTGTTGAGATTTGTTTTATCTTTTTTTGTTTGGTCAAATATGCTTCAAAGGGAACTTTGTGACTTGCTGGGGTGTGCCTCTGAGTCCGCATTGAAACAAAGAGGAGGTCATGCTCAACATTGTGGGATGAGCTGAGTTCCTTGAAATCTCATTTTCAAGGGCCAAATCTGATCAGCGCCTCAGACATGAACACTGAACTGGAATATCGAGGGGAAAAAAAAAAAAAAGAAAGAAAAAGAATAAACTGCTTTCACATGTATGCGAATGAAAAACAACACAGACAGAAGAGGAATCAGTTGTCTATTCTTTTAGATTTCCTGTTCACCTGCTCATTTGCTGTTCTTTGACAGTACAGAGAAAGAAGCTGAGGATAAAGTCACTCTCTACTCAAAGTTCTCATCAATGATCAAGCTCTAATGCCTCTTGATAGATCACTGTCGCATTCATGACCGCTTTTCCTGTTGCCTAAATACAAAAAAAATATATAAAAGGGAAGTAGAAGCAATTGAAGGTGTGATTCTACCTGGTGACAATGCTGTTAGTGTTGGTGCCGTGACAGTGAGAAGGAAGCTTTGGCAGAGCAATCTTTTTATTCTTTCACTTCCAACATCAGCAATATATAATCCCTATTTGCGGATCATACACACCTGTATGTCCCGTGTGTGTGCGCTTTTGAAAGTAAGTCGGTGAAATGATTACCCGCTTAGTCTACTCATATCTTACTCATATGTGTCATGCGTTTGTGACTATGGGTTTATATGCATGTGTGCAGGTGTGTGTGTCTCTGTGGATGCATGATGATTACTTGTTTCTATTTTTTAGTTTCTGTATGTGTTTGTGTTTATGTGTCCAGAGAGGGTCACCTTGCATCCATCGCTTACCGTTTAGAGACCCCCTGCAAGGATAAAAATCATCCTCTGAACTTAATCCAGGCTTATATCTTCTTCATCTCCTTACTCTCGGAAAAAAAAATTGTTCACTCAAAAGTCAACTGAACCAACATACACACACACACACATTTGAAATCATAGGGCTAAACAGATACAAACTATACCTGGAAGGCCTATTAAGACAGTTTACGTTTTAGATTTTTAACTTGTAAAAATGAAAAACTTTTTGCATGTGTACTTTAATGTTCCAAAATTTTGCCTCAATACAAATAGGAATGTTAGTATGCATTAGACGGATTGTATGATAAACAAACACAAGTAGTACATGACTGTGATGCAATAAAAGCTTTTCTACAAATGGAAAAAGGATGTTGACGAAAGCAATGGTGACGGATGACGTTATTTTTGGCAATCTTCTGTAAAGGCCGGATTAGTGGAATGCACTACAATGTTGCCCTGATTTAAATTTCACAACTTTATCCAGTCTGACTTGTCTGACAATGTTCCTTGGTCTTCAAGGTGCAGGTTCCCTAGTAGTCACTAAAAAGTCTCTAAAGCCCCATTATATTTTATATTATATATATATCTATATATGTATATATAGATATATATATCTATATATATATAGATATATATATCTATATATACATAT